>PNEQ01060121.1:0-22521 GCA_003012365.1 Medauroidea extradentata | reverse complement strand
CGTCGACCTCGACTCGCCGTGGCCGTTATCGCTTGCTCCGTGCTTCAGACAGTTCAAAACTCCACCAACAGGTGGCATCAGAGTTAGGTTCTCGCCGCCAAGTTGCATATTTGGTTGCATAATTTGCGTGCGTTTGCCCGTTTTGAGTATATACACATTCAAAAGTATTGGAAATTACTTTGAGTATCATTGCCGAAATTATGGGAAACCATCGATATTCTGTATATTATGTTTTACGTTTGCCAGCCTAAAAACAACATACTTTTTATTTCACATGTTAAGAAAATACGTTAATTATTGTTTCTGAAGTGCGTCGTCATTGTTCGTGGCAGTAGAACTGAACGAAACTTGAATTATTGAATAGCGTGTGTTATGTCTGTTGTAGTGGCGGTTTTACGTTACAAATTCAAATAAAATATGCCCTCATTTACGAGATGCGTAACGGCAATAGCGCGTGTTGTTTAGGTTTGTCGATGGACAGAAACCAGACATTAACTCGCAGGTATTTATAACTAAGATTACTTTTTTTATATCTTACATTCAGCCCCCCGTGCATTTAATGAGTAGATATTGTAGCTAAAATTTATCGGAGCAGTTTAATGTAGTTGTAAACATTGCACGACCCTATGTAAATGAAAGCGCATGGCATTATTTGTGTTAACATCGGCGGAAAGATATAAACTGAAATAGAAATTAATCAGGGCTTTTTTGAGTGTTCACTTTATTCCGAATCACCCCTAACTGAATTAAGGTTGCGTAACCTAATTTAATCGCTGAGAAAACACAGGTATTTAAGTAAGTTACTATGGAATAATGTAAATAAATGTCACAGCCGACTGAATTGACTAACGTGCAAACTGTACATTTAGATAAATATGCCGTTACTTTAGCTCTGTTCAATTTAATTCCGTGTTTTTTATACTGTCTGTGCCAAAAGTCCTGGTTCCTGAGATAACAGAGTTGCGAGGGCCAAGGATGCGATATGCGAGGAAAGGATTTTATTTATTTCATTTTGGTGTGAAGTTTTATCATTTACATTACATTAAAAAATGTTATTTCCTATTATGGACTGAATGTCACTATTTTATACTGTATACTTTATTCTCATAAATTCTGGTCATTCTTGTATTCGAAGCACTGTCTTGCTATGTTAAATTTGGATTGTAATGTTTGGTGTGCTGAACTAGATAATTAATTTTAATTATTTTATTTTGTTGTTGCAAAGTGTTTTTAAAGCCATGTGTATCGTCTGAAATAACAACAGATGTAATTTGGAGCAATTCCTTGCATGTAAAATAAGTGTGTTTAATCAAAACCCTAGAAAATCTGTCCCATTAAAAGCACTACTTTTGTTAAAAACTAAAATTGTTTTTATTAATGAAATACTTTGATAAGCTAAATTATCTAATTATGTTTTTTTTATTGTATATGTGTTCTTTCAGATTTAAGTTTTATTTTTTCACAGAAACATAACATGCAGTGTTATGAGAGAGACTCACATGTTGCAATTTTTTTACTATTGATTGCTTATTTATCAATGTAAGTTTGTTGTGTGTCACCATGTTTGTCAAACTAAGGAACATATCTAAGTGGCGGCCCGTATTATTGGGCTAAGCACTCCCTGATTACTCGGGATTTGCATTAATCAGATTGAAAAAATTTTCCCCTCTTGATTGTTTGAATACTATGATTATACTCCTCAACGATCGTCAGCTGACGAGCAGATCTTCCCAAGACTAAGGAATGCGGCAGTTGTACAAATATTTTGGTAACGGATCATTTATGATTATATCTGTATAACTGACAGTGTTTTATGCCTTTTCTCATATAATTTCTTTTGTCAAGGCTGCCGTCTAGTTTATTGTGTCATCGTAAAACTGTTCAATACAACTAATTTTTAAAATAAAAGTAAATAATCAAACAAGTAGAATGTTTAATATACTTAGGTACGAATTGTTTATTGTGTCATCGTAAAATTGTTCAATACAACTAATTTTTAAAATAAAAATCAATAATCAAACAAGTAGAATGTTTAATATACTTAGGTACGAAAAATGCTTAAATTGCACCATTTGACACTTGAAAACCCAATCCAGAAATGTTCCTACGCCCCTGAAAATAAATTGGCTTTCTACCGGTCCTGCAGTTAACAATGAATTAAAAATTACGTCATGTCATAAAATCTTCGAAATTAGATTCATATATGCTCCTAAATACAACATGAACCAACAAACTTAAATTCACGTCGTGTGTGTATAAACGTATATATATATATATATATATATATATATATATATATATATATATATATATATATAGTGTTCAGGAGCATAAATAAATCTAATTTCGAAGATTTTACGGCATGACAACATAATTTTAATTCACATATGTCAACTGCAAGACCGGTAGAAAGCCAATTTATTATTTATGCATATATTTCAGTGACAGACCTCGTGAACACACCCAATATGTATGATTTATTCACAAATACAATGTTTAAATAAACTCTATCGTTACAAACTTGTTTTTCCAAAATTGTAATGTTAACTGTAGACGAAAGAAAGAGTCCTCTGCAAAATAAATTTAAAATTTTCAGAGAATAAGGAAGGAAATTCCATTTTGTGCTCGCATACAGTATTATGGCAGAATTTTGCCAGTACGGCTCGAGCACGTAGTTGGTGAAATGGCCGCTAGATGGTGCGTCAAGTCGCCCAGCCAGTAGAGTAACCTGTTTATTCCGAGTACTCTCACCCGTTCTTCTCTTATGAAGTGGAAACAGCCAATAAGAACGCAAGGCTGTGTTGTTTGAAGGTATGACGTCACATATTTCAATCTATTCATATACGTGTACTTCGCCTGACGTGATACCGGCAGTGCAGCTTTGTAATTGTGATAGTATTCTGTCTATATAGGTTACTCTACCCAACCCCTACAATAACTTTGATACATATACCGAGTACTTTCACCTCGTTCTTTTCTTCCGAAATAAACCAGCCAATGAGAAGTTAATTGTTTGAAGGTATGACGTTATACGAAATACATTGAGAAGACGTCATTTTGGAGGGCTTGTAAGGTCAGGGTTATATATTGGGTTTTTGTGATTTCTAAACATAAACGGTCCATAAATTGAGGTACGGAAACTGCGAAACCTTTGTAGTTATAAATTCCAAAAATTGACGGAAAGTAATCAATCACAATAATTTATACATAAATATATTCCCTGTCAACAGATATGCGTCGCTGCTGTGTGGTGAAACCTTTGTGCATACTGCTGGGAAAGGCATATTCGGGCCGTGAATTTCAATAATCTTTAGTTTAATTTTTATAGTAATTATCGTTTTCTTTAAAGCCTCTGTAATACTTAACAGCGCTTTGTCATTTTCTTTATATTTCTCGTACCGGTATTTAACATACTAATTGTGTTTTCTACTTAACCATTTAAGTTACTAACCAAATACAGAGTTTTAAATTAACGTATTTTACTGGTCAGTATATAGACTTAAGCATGGAAAGGTTCTGGCTAAATTAAAAATTTAAATTTACCAAACATCCGCCACCCTACTTTAAATAATAATAATAATAACAATAAAACAGCACGAATGAGACATTTAAAACAGCTTTTTTGTAGATATTAGTGAAGAAATATTTACTTGAACATAAATTATTTCCTACTTCCTCTAAAGTATCTCCGGGGTCTATCTACCCAACAACGTCGTTGATGTGCACCTAATTAAGGCTGTATCAGAATAGCTAGTATCTGCTCGGTAAATACGCACTTAAGTTTACTAGCACTTGGTATGTACGTGTTGAGATTATTCGGGCACGTCAACATCCTTCCGTTCTAGACTCTAGTTGCAATATCAGTAACAGAAAATGAGGACAGTTTTAAATGTAACTGTTAACAGGTTAATATTCTTAAAATGTTTTACGGGATAGAAATTAAATTAAAAATAATAATGAGAACTTTCCAATGCTGAATGGATTAAATTAAAAAATAATAGCCTATTTTAATCAGTTTAGCAACGTATGAAAAAAATTTAATTACCTAATTATTTTACGGAAATAACTTGTACGGTAAAAAGATAAATACATGGTCTACGATTATTTACATATAGGCTATGCGTGAAATACATTAAAATATTAATTAATTTTTATCAGCTCAAACCAATATGGCAACTGAAGCTTGTGTGCTGAAACACCCACAACAGTAAGAAACTTTCGCAGAAACTTCGTATACAGCCAAAGTCAATAACGAGTCCCGCCCTCGGTACAAGTTGGAAAGTCCGCTATTTCTAACTGCCTGCAACACGCGAGGGTTAAGTGCTGCCACAGACACGAGAGGAAGTGCGCGCTGCCAACTCTCGCAACTTACCACAACTAAGTAACTTCTCGGAACGTCAGTTCACAGCGCGGCTAGTATTTGAACTGTCGAGCACGTCTACGCACGAACTACGTGAGTCGAACATATTATCAGAGGTGAAAATTAGTTGGCTTTCTCCCCGAGTTTCTGAACTCTCGTCAAGACGGGTCCACGGAAATTAAAGCAACAAAATGAAATGTGTTTTGACACTTAAAATACCGAGAACAAACTGACAAATAAAACTCCTTTTAGAACCAATAATCAAATTAAGAAAAAGTTTATTATATGCGAAATTATAGCTTTATTTAAATTACAATTTTTTTTAATGCACCACGTTTTCAAAACGTTCTAAAAAGAATAAAATATCTTACCATACGAAAGTACTAGTAAGATTTCAAAATAATAACGTTGGGCGTATGCAATATATAACTGATGTATGAATAGTTCACCGAAATCACTAACAATTTGATTGCACTGCAAATTATATGAACTGCTGTACGTTTTATCAACGACATCTACTCTGTACACTCATTACTATTATAAATTGCATGCGTAACACGTTTTTCGTTTCAAATCTTACAAGTAAGTATTTTACTATTTTAGTCCGTTTTAAAAACGCGGTACAGTAAATGTTACTCCCGCTTTCAGTGTTGTGTGTGTGACCTTTCGCAATAGAATTTAAAGAAGCTAAATTTATACCGAACAGACAGACAAAAAATCGTGATAATATTGTATTGTCATCCAATTCTGAGCTAAGTTTGATGTTTATAGTCTCTAGCTAATCGGGAAGTTATTTTAAAGTAGATTGAAATTAACAACGCACAAACAGATAGGAATGCGAGTTAATAAAATATGTTTGCAGTTTCAAGTGTCTAGCTCATAGGGAAGTTGGTTCATTAGTTTAAAATCGATTGCAAAACTTGTATTGTACCAAACAGACAAACAAATGGACAAGAAAGCGAGCTAATAAAAACTTGGTAATAAGTCATAAACGTACAAAATTTATGACAATTGCATAGCGTAATTCTCTTGGAAAATCACTAAAATATAGCTTACATGAAAATTCGACTACAAAACGGTTTCGAACAAAAGACATTCATCAACATTTACACTGGTACGTCAAAATGAGGGAGTTTGACAGATTTTCACTGAGTTTAAAAAATGTAAAATCATACCACGACATCAACAATGTGCTAAGAGAGTACGAAATCGGCAAACAACGTGGCCTAGAAAAATGCCAAAGGATTCAAAGGAAGGGCACTCATTAGTGTAATAGTTTAGGCCTGGAAGGTCACATTAATTTTTAAAAAATGGTTTCTGCTATGTAGACTAATATTTTTCACGACAAAACAATTACATGCTCATAAACCAACTAGCCAAAGTTACGAAATGCCTGAAAATTTTGGTTACATAGTAATAACAAGAAGAAACCAAACTGTGAGAGAGTTTTTACGATGTTTGCTTCTTGTTAGACTAAAAAAAGTTTAATTTTGTTGAATTGTGGACATACGCCATTGCTCATGTTTAGCTGATCAAACCTGTGTTGAATGACAAAGTACGAAAACGAAGAAGAAAAAAAACTAATTTAAAACATACACAATCCTGTCAATTGACAGAATTCCTCTGGGATCGTTTTTATATATTTTTGTGTGTGTTTTATATTTGTTTTTTTCTTGTTCGTTTTCGTACTTTATCATTCAATACAGGTTTGATCAGCTAAACATGAGCAATGGCATATTTTCACAATCCAATAAAATTTAATTGTAAACTCCCATTGCAACAAAATTTTTAAAATCTCACTAAAAAAAGTATTGTTATAAATGGGGAAGTAATAGCAGATGACGTCTAATTCAAAACAGGGTTCCGAGCACAACACGCAGGAGACAGAAACATCCATGGGACAGGAAGGAGGCACAAAATTGTCTTCTGTAGAGTATATAGTCACCCCTGACTGCGCTGCAGGATGTTTTCTGTGTGTTCATGTCCGATACCTACGGGCCCGTCAGTTTCACGGATTCGATTACCCGCATGTTAGAATGCCATGCCCTGTGTATACTCAAGCCCCGACCATTAGTCCAGTAGCTGCTACTCCCTGGAACAGCGGACAATGAACGAATAGACGGGGCCTGAATACGCATAGGACCATGGAGTCTAGCATGCGGGTAATTGAATCCGCGAAATTTTCCTATCCGTACCGATATTTTGTTGTTGGCATGCTCTCGATACATAATAACTAGAGATGATGGTCAGAGGGAATGGAATGGTATATCGCAAAAATGTTTCGTGCCAGCATACCCTTGAAAACGCTGTAGTTTCTCGCAATGTGTACAATTTGGTGATATACACCTGACACGACGTAGCTGCCTGTAGACACATAATAGACATCAAATATTACAATAGCGATATTCTTATTGGCTCAGTCAAATAAGGTGACAGCTCCACGTACAAGCGGAAGCCAGTAATAATCTAGTAAGCTGAGCGTATGTTGAAACCCAGCAAACAGTCAAGTTTTCCCGCGATAAATGATCTTCTCTAATAATAGCTAGGGACGTGCGGAATTCGTGTAGTTTTCTGACAGCAGACTAGACTGCAAGCGGCTATATGTTTGCTCGACATCTCTCATTGGCCAACAATACTGTGCCCTGCCGCAGATATAGCTTCTAGCCAATAACATTGTTGAAATTCTAACCAACTATCATATCAAAGGTTTACACATGTAACCTATCATCACGTAAAGGTTCGTACCAAATGAACTCGCATATTGTACTGGAGTAATACAGTGCGTGAAGTATAGCTTACCACCAAATAATAACGAGAATTTTGTATGCCTGTAATTATAGCAAGCAAGGCGGCGAAAAAGTTATATTGTTGGAAACGTATTCGGGATGACTTGAGTTTGATTGCCATCTTCGATCGGGTTTGATTGCCATCTTCGATCATCTTGATTTCGATTTGTCATGATTTTTCTAAATCGCTCGTGTCGATTGCTGAAATGGTCCAATAAAAATCTCATGGCAGATTGCTCTCGCAGTTCCTGCCATTGGGTCAAGTTATGTGTCATCATCTTTGATTAACCTCGTTGTTAAAGAAATGCAAATACTTCTTAACTTATTTTAAACGATTCTTGCAATGGAAGCAAGTTATAAATGAAAGAAGTATTTTGGACATATGCCATTGCAGCAAATTGTGATTCATCGAAAACCAGAGACTACACGCAAACAAACATACTATTTGTCTGCGTGCATCCTGTGGTTTTCTGTGAGATACCATTTGCTGTAATGGCGTATATCCAAAATGCTTCTTTGATGTGTAATCTTCTTACATACTTTGATGCCTAATAACATATTCTTCTTGAAGCGCAGACCGTAAGCATGGCGTTGCTGTGACATGCTGACAGGCGTCTTCCGACAATATCCAAAATGTTCCCGACTGTGTTTATGCCTGTGACCGTACATGCCAACCCATGTGGCGATATACAGTATTTACTTTCTAACAGCTCAATGACAGCCCCTGTATTGTGAGGTACAGCAATGATATTTACAAGGAGGAAAACCTTACGGGACACACAGCATAATGAGAATGACACGGTGAGGATGGAGGAACTCAGTACAACTAAAATCACAACTGATGTAGCCTCCTTGTAATATTTGGAGGCTGCCACCGACAAAAGAAATAAAAACAAATGTTTTGCTATTGCACTGGAAGGGTAACACTGTGTGTCCGTTTCTCTCCAGACGTGGCAACACTCCGAATCATGAATAAAGCTGCAAATACTGTTTAGTTTAGCTAATACTCTTTACTTACGAGAAGTTGTCCAGCTCGTTGTCAACTGTTGTACTCTAGTGGATAAGTACCAAACGAATTGTTGTATATGACCTTTGAACGACTACTGCAATTGGTAAGTATTATAAACTTAACCGTTGTTTTGGGCATTTGCCGTTGCGAAAGGATGTTTCAGAATTGCAGTAAAACACTGCAATAAATATAAAAGGAAAATCCAGTATAAGCTCATGTCAACAAACATATAAAATACATACAATTCCGGAACGGATATAGTCGCATCCTGAAAGACGACACGAAAATCACAAAAATGATATAGTATCACAAATTAATTCCGGTATATGTTTGTTGATAACAGCGAATACTGTTTTTTTGTTTGTTTTACTGTGGGCTTTTTCTTGTACTAGACAAAATTTCCTCGTAATGGCTTATGTCCACAAAACCGGTTCAGTTTATAAATTGTTACACGCCGTAATTTGACGCAAAATGTAGGATATGTGTCCATTATTGATACTTATAAATATATTATTTTTTCAAGTTGACTCGCTCAGCACTGGTGCTCAAAGTTAGTGTTTATTTTTGTGTGTTTTCAGATTCATACGTTGTATAAATTAAAAATTCACGCGAGGAACGAATTGTTTCTCGAAGTTTATGTCCAGGGATCTGGTAGAAGTTCCAAATTTCCTTTCATCATGTCATGTACATCCACTTCCATCTCAGACCAGCTGCCTTCAAGGGTAAAGTAGTTCAGTAATATGAATTTTTACTGTAATTAGAATATAGAATCGTCTAGTATTTAACACTGGAGTATAGGTAAAATGAATTAAATAAATCTCAAACTAAAAATAAAAATAAAAAATAATGACATATAAAACAATCCCTTATTTAATATTACAGTTTATGAGTAATATCGTACTAATTCAGAAGAGAGCTCGTAACTTTGAAAGAATATGACATATTATTGTCAAATACAGCTAAGCACCATCCCGATGGAACTAACGTTCAATTAAAAAAAATCATTGAAGTAGGTCCATCCGATTGTGAGCTACGAAGCCATAGACAGAAACACAGATATACATAGGCGTCAAACTTAAAACACCAGGGCTAAAGATGATTATTCACATACGTGAGAAGAATGGTGTATCATGGGCATTACTGGCCTCACCGGTTGACTGAAACTATGCGACAACCACAAACGTACTTGTAACTAGAAAAAAAAACTTGGCGGGGACGGCTATATTTCTCCGACCTTTATACAGAAATGGTAGACTACGTAATGGCTTTTACTCTCCGTGAATGTCACACACATTACTTGAAAGCTCTCTCAGCCTCGTTGGTTTGCTGGGCCTCCACCGTCTAGACTTTTCCTTCCTTATCGTGTGGCCAAGCTCCAGGTATCGTCATTATAACCCAGCTCAGTCGCGATGCATGTGTTTTTGTAAAACTTACATACACCTGACGTAAACAGCGCAGGATTTGTTTTAGGACCTATCCCGACTTATAAACTGCGTAACGCTTTTGACTCGTATCCGAGAAGAACCTAGATCCAGCCTTCTTGATTTCTGTATTCCACGGTTTCCCTAAATAACATCCAGGCGAATGCTTGGAGTGTTTTTTAATGTGGAGTGTTAGATAATTCTATTTTATTTTCAATTTTTGAGACACAACATTTATTCAAACTGTACTATAAAAAATTTCTCTTCGACAAAGCATAGGATATATTATTTACAAACAGCTTGACATAGACAATAATGAAAAATCATTTATTAAGTTTTCATTCAGAATCACTGCGAGAGAATTATAGGTAAACTTTTAAAAATTCTCTTGCAATGATTTTGCATGAAAATTAAATGAAAGATTCCATTATTATTTACATCGAACAGTTTACCAAGACTACATCCTATGCTTCGTCGAAGAGAAAATGTTGATAGTACAATTTTAATAAATGTTATGGCCCAAAAACTGTCTAACACCCCCCCCCCTCAAAGGGCTTGGGTGTGAGTTTCTACATTTTAAACTATAATTATTTTTTAAAACATGAACGGGAACCGATATCGAGAAATAGCTATGTAACTTCGCTTTGTTTGTAATAACTGGTTTATATTATGTACTCTGATTTTGACGAGACAAAATATAGCTCTATGGCAGCTATTTAGTTAGTTAATGGAATTTCCTTGCAAAATAACTGTACAGTTTTCCTCGAAAAATAACATTACTTAGTAAAACCAATTCGCAAATTTATTACAGAGCAATTTTACGATATCGGCTCTCGTCTGAGTTTGAAAATATAATTCTCTCGAAAGTCGAGAAACTCGGGCCCATGCCTTCAATACAGTTAATCGCCAATTTCTCTCCCAGTTACTGTCGTACTCAGGTTGTATGTCACGATCTGTAATGACCTCGCTGTCGATGAGACGTGAAGCCATTCCCCTCCCTTAAAAACCGGTCTGAATGCTACCAAGCATGATACCGCATTCACTACAGTCTGACAGATGAAACGCTATGGGCGCTGTGCGAATAAAATTATTATTCAGTCCACCAGCATCGAGACTTTTATGACAACACAATAAAAATCGCGAGCACGACATGCATTTGAAGCAGGAAACACAGAGCTTAAAATATTGTAACTATTCTGTGTTTGAATTCTGGCGAGATTGGAGATTTGGTGCTACATTTGTTAGCATGGACGTAATTTCAGCATTTCGATTGGGGTGGCATGGATTACCAAGAGGTCAATCAGACAAAAAAAGGGGGGAGGCACTTTCAAAGAATATCATTGAAAAATGTGATTAAAATTGTAAGTTTTGAAGCCTTCCGAGAGCAATTTTCTGTCACAAAATTATTGTTTATATTATCTACTTTCCTATGTTAATTCCTTTAGATAACTTAACCGGTTTTTAAAGTAACAAAAACTATCACACAGAATTGGAAAAGAGATCTAAATCAAATTTATCCGTTACTAGGTCGGGTTTGGTCCTTACAAGTAAAAATCAAGCAGACGACATGGACAAAAACAAAACCTTTTAAGATAGTTTTGTGTAATTTGATCACGTCATCTTTTAACCGAAAACGAATTCTTATTTTTCTATTTGAATTGAAATTATTGATTACTTATTTAAATGTCAACATCAGTACTCCTTTCGACAGCCCAAACCCCTCCTGGACGATTGTGTTTCTGCAGTATGTTTTTAAATGCTGCAAGTATGTAAAATACCTGTCACAGGCTGCTTGCTAAATTCATTGGAACTGTGAAAATCTAACAGAAAAGTTCGAAAATTAAACGTAATACAATTTTCAAAGACTTTCCAACCAAAACAGCAGCTCTATTGGATATTTCTGTTTTTTTTTTTTTATTATTATTCTTCCAGTTTGTAAAAATTCTGCAGCTCAGACAACATAAGTTCCTTGTTCATAGTGTAAAATTCACAAAAATATATTCTACACTGGCCACTGTCAGAAGTTGGCAGCATTGTGTTTGTAGTGCTAGGAAATGTTTGTTATGTATGTGTAGCGGTGCTTTTGTAGTGTTGGGAGAGAGAAGATGGAGAGTGGCGCTGTAAGACATGTATAAGAGATTATAGTGTTTACAAAAAAGCAGTGATAATAATACAGTTTTTATGATTTGTTACTTGACAGCCACTTCTACTTCGCTTGCACTTAGAACCTGTTTCATAAGTTAGAGAACATCCAAGTAATTTTCTTGAAATCTGACCTCCATTTCATACTCAAGTATGTAAATAACAGGATTCGGTGTTGTTGTTATTGTTGCTTTGTAGTACTGTTGCACTGTCTCCAGTGGAGCTTTGCTCCCACCGCCAACTTTTGCTGGTATTTTGCCTTTTCTTGGCTACCGTAAACCGGGGTTACTTGGTCCATTTTCGGGGTTATTTTGACCCCTGAAAATGTTAATTTTGAGGTCTTGTGGTAAATAAGTAGATAATTGGAACCTAGTATTTGAAATAATTTCTTTTGAAGATATGGTTAACCCTTATAACTTTCTTTGTTAAACGACATAAAAACCAAAATTTTGGGCGGGGCAAAGTTACCTCAGAAGGTCAAAGTAACCCCGGTTTATGGTACTCTGCTGCTCTAAATGCACATTTCTCAGCTACCTCCGTGTAACTATTGAACAAGTGAGTAAAACTATTTTAAGTTTTAACATATCGTGAAACATCAAGCGTACTGTTCTTCACTTATCGTAGGTCGCACTGCTTAACTGCAGGGTCTTTGATAATAAATTATATTGCGTTAAAACTCTTGGAGTATAAGTAACTACACACATCATTGGCTTGTCCACCGCTGCCAGGTCAGTCTGTGAAATTTCTTGTAGAGCCGACACAGTGGCTTCATAGTTATCTAACAATGAATGCACAGCTTCTACACGGCAAGCCCATCTGGTATCAATCATGGACTTCAATGTTACAATGTCATTACAGTAAACATGTTGTAATAATCATTAACACAAACTGGCGCATATTAAACATAATACAGTAGAGGATTTGCGTACCATTTATCTATTAAATATATGTAAGACTGCAGTAAACTGAACAGCCACGTTAAGCATATGAACATGAGATGCACAAGACGACTACACTGTATCATCACCAATCCACGACTGAACTGACTGTTAACTAGACTAGTTGCTAGGGTGGCACGGCATGGTGAGAGGAATATCAGTCATTATCCTTTGTTTACTAGTTGCAGGAGCAGTTTACTATACCTACATTACAGTGGTGGCTGACACGGGCTGGTTGAGACAGTCGTGTTAAGCCACAGCCGTGGTGAAGGGAAATGAAGAGATTTCGGTCAAAGCTTAACATCGAGATTTTTAGCGCTGATGAGTGTGACATGATATATGGAGCAGCGACGGAATGAATGGGCAAAAAAACGGGAATTCCCTGAGAAAACTCACCGACCAGCGACCTCGTCCGGGACGATTCCCACGTGCGAAGGTGAGGGGACATACCCCGCTGGGAATTGAACCCGGAGCGCTTAGGAATGAGACGAGGGACAAACCCCTCGACCACCGCGGTCTCATCACGGTTCGTGGTGTTCGGTGCCCGACAGCCAGAATATTTAGGAACTTAATAGCGACGTTATAGTTACAATTGCAGAGAGGGAGGTCAATAATTGAACAACTGCTATTACGATTGTGCTTACACTGTTGCAATGACCATCGCATTTCACTGTGCTAAATTAAGCAGAGTAATGTAACACATTTAAGTAAATCTTTTTCCTAGTTTGTAATATTACACAAATTTGTTGTTTTCCTTCAAGAAAATATTAGGGTGGTCACACCACTCGCCTCCCAACAAGGTGATCCGAGTACGATTCCCAGCGGGGTCGGTTACCGTATTTTCGCATGTGGGAATCGTGCCGGACGATGCCGTTGGTCGGCGGGGTTTCTCGGGGATCTTCCGCTTCTCCGCCCCTTCATTCCGGTGCTGCTCCATACCTCGATGTTAACTGCTGACCAAAATCTCTCACTCACTCACAAAGATGAGAAGGCCTGTAGCCAATAATGTCGCGGAGTATACTAGAGTGAACATAGACTTATGGACTCCAACCTGTTGCCAAACAATAACGTGACATTTGCAAGTCGAGGCTATCTAGGCTGTTGCCAGATGAACTCGCGAAATATTCGTACCTCTACTAATGAATGGATGAGCGGACTTTGTCTATCGTCGACAGCGAGGTCACCACTGGGTCGGATAGTCAAACACACCAAGAGAAGCGGCCATGACCTGAATTAAAAAACCATCCCTATATCTGCTTGGAGAGATATTGGAAGATACAACTCAGGACGGCTGGACTAAGAATCTATCCAGGATTCTCACGAATGGGAGTCCAATGTTTTACCATTATGGGTCCATGCTTGGTGTCATAGAAATAAAATAAAATTTTTTTCTGCTGCACAACTAACGAAAACAAATACAACACTTTATAACCGTGAATTTAAAACTGCTGACTACCTTATGTTTTAGCATAGTTTTTTCTAGAGTGAGTATTAGCGTAACTATTAAACATATCCCAAATTTGTTCAACTATTAAATTAATTAACTAGAGCCAGTGGTTTTTGGTGAAAAGAATTCTGCAACAATTTGTATCAATGCCTTACGTGCACATCTGTTCCTCTGCTTCATGGTCAGTGATCGGAAGTTTTTAACTTTCGGCGTCTCGGTGTCCTACCCGCAAATCACGGACGTGTGGTGTCGTGGTAACGTTGTTCTGGTTGGTGCAGTCAAATGAGCCACGCCTCTGCCCTATTACATTCTGCCAATAACCACGAACCAGAGTTGCAGGTGTGTAAGTAAGGCATTGAAACACGTTGTTGTAATTACCTTCAGTGTATTTTTTAGAAGCATAGTAGATTTTCTTTAATTAATTTTTACTCGGTGTTATTTGGTTTTTAATAATATGTGAGGCGTTACTATGTCGAATTTAAAATTATTTGAAGTGTTACATAAACATCCTTTATTTATTCAGACAGTATTTGCAATGCTAGTTAGGGTAGGGTAAACTGATATTCTCGGAAACATTTTTGCATCGATATGTTTCATTGCCTTACGTGCACGTTCACATATTGGCAGCGTAACTTTGTGCAGAGGCGTCACTTATTCGACTGCGCTAACAAGAACCAAGTGACTGTAGGCCTACTGCACACTACAGATCTGTGATTTGCGGATAGAGTCCTAAGACGTCGAGAGTTAAAAACATCCAATCTCTGACCACGAAGCCTGGCAGCCGGTGTAAAAAACAGCCACAAAATATTATATTCGAAAAATCTGGGTTCCCTTGTCATTAGTTTAGTTCCCATTGTCATAATCTCAAATAAATATTCCTAAAATCCTTCAGAGGATTAAATTAAGAAAAATTAGCATGACAGGCGAAACTGATTATTTTAAGAATGAAAGTGTTATGCAGGATGAATCACGAGGAAAAACCTATAAACCTCACTAACTCTGTCGGGGCCGAGGTGGCCTATTGGTAAGATCACTCGCCTTCCACCAAGGCGATCCGAGTTCGATTTCTAGCAGGGTCGAATTTTCTCGGGAATCTGCCTTTAACCCCGCACCTTAATTCCGGCGACTGAAGAAATACATATTACAGGAGTTAATAAACATTTATTATATTTATACCTCACTTTGACATTGTCTAAATGTACAGAATCGTAAATAAAGGTGCACAGAGTAAACACATTCGGAGCAAAATACTCCGTATAAATGTAGGTCCTATATTAAAAGAAAATCGTCAGTTTTACTTCTGTGTCTATTTAATCGACGATGCTTATTTCACACGGGTTATCATAAGCAATCAACACAATTCTCGAGACGCTTGACTGGTGAGGTTTATCTGTGACTGGTGATGCTCAAACACAAGCAGCAGGGCCTGATAAAAAACCTTCACTGATGCACGTTCAACTGAACATGTCAGGACCTCTAGTGTGACCTGGCCTCATCTGTAAAGTGCTGAACTACCCACGCCCTGACCTGCTTCACCTGCTTCCAGAAATGACGTCAGTCGAAGCTGTCTGGCAGCGTCTCCTTCCTCTGACGTCACCAGCAGCCACACAATCAGGGGTCAACATCGATTCTCTCCGCCGGTTATTTCCAAAGTTCACCAAAGCTATTTTTACTCAGGACAAACAGCGCTGCTGCGGGAACGATTTGTAGCCGCACAGACCGCGTTCTCTCGTGTCGAGAGGCATGCAAACTTTTCTAGTCACGAACATTAGCCTGACTCTGCAAACAACCAGAGTTATTTCAACAACGTTTAAGAAACCAGCGCAGCCGGATAAGCTTCACGTTGGAAAATAACCCATTTTATGTAACGATTATGTTCTTGTAGATCAATACCGACAATACGTGGTAAACTGCGCCCTTTGAAGACGACGTTGTCAAGGATAAGAATAAAATCAAGGTACCTTTACTGCTGCCTCAGATGTTAACTTTTGTTTAACAGAGGTATAAACCGGATGCAATTTTCCGCGGTTGAAGCACGGATAAAGGGGAGCGATAAAGGTCACCTTGGCACGCTCGACGAGAGCCAGATCACCTCTACACGCGATGTTTGAGCGGTAACTCTACAATTTTATTTGTGAGTAATATGTGCAAAATACCGTCGCAAGCTTCTATCTCTGTGTCTTTCGAATACGGGCGATATATGTTTGGGCCTACAGCTGTCTATGAAAGCCTTTTTAGCCGTTTTGAGAGGCCGTAATACGATGTTTCTAACATGTGTGCTGCATCTTAAAAGAATCTTAGTTTAAAGTGTGTGTAATTTTCACAGGTAAACATATTGGTACCCGCGTAAGAGTTCCGTTTGAAAATAAATGTAACACACTATAACATATTTTATTCATCAGGTGTATAGGTTTCTTAAAGTTAAATCTATATGTTCTATTTAACGTGACAAAAAAAATAACTAGGGCTTCAAGTACTGATATTACCGGAAATACTACTGCCCTGCTGGTTGTGCTGTGTGAATTAAAGACGCATTTCAAACATAGTAAGCCGAACGACTACTGCCGGAGGCTGAAACATTCTCTACACCACTCACATCACCAAGGTAATTCAGGTTCGGTTCCCGGTGGCATGGGTCCCTGGATTTTAGCATATTATGGTAATAGATGCACTGTTCGGTGGATTTTCTCCGCGATCTCTAGTTCCCCCCGCCCTTCTCCTTTCTGCGCCACATACTGTTGGGCCACATTTCATGTCATCATCCGAGGCGAGTATGTACCTACGAATGCCCAGTCATCACGATATTCACCTCTCACTATGGCAATCCGACCCAAATTGTTGCATGTGGAAATCGTGTCGGACAGTGTTGTTTTTTCTTGGGGGATCCCGTTTTCCTGTTCCTACATTCTGGTGCTGCTCCATAATCATATCATGTCACTCCCCACTAACGCTTAACACTTAGTTGTTAACCGCTGACCGAAATATATTCACTACATTTTCGACATGTGCCACTAATATAACAAGCGTAAACCAAAACTACATGCAGATTTTAGCATTCAATTTGCAGTTGGAGTACCGATTTTTCAACTAATAGTATTCAGTTGTCATTGAACAAGTATTATATTATTTCAAAACTATGAATGGTTGCAGCAGCGTGCATATAATTGAGAGTATAATGGAGAGATTTGACTGCCTCTGTGTTAGTACAGCGTGTTTGAAGAAAGCTTTAATTTTCATTCAACTCTTAAACTTGTTAAAAATTTATTTATCTATGATAGTAAAACCCACTACCGGTGATGACGGAATGGTACTTCCATAACAGAAAGATTATTACAATATCATTACAAAGTAATTCAAAAATTTCGAATAAGTTTTCATTAGACTGCGGTTTCTCAAAATGTAACACCTGATTATAAACGAACCTACGACAGATACTTGCATATGACTTCACTGCATAGTCTTGACTAGTAAAATTATTTATTTTATTTTGGCAGTTACGTGCTCTCGAACAGCGCAAGTCGTTGCTAGAGGTATACGGGGGGGGGGGGAATAGGGAAGGAGAGTCGACTAGGGCCTTTATTAAAGGAAAAACCTCAGCATTCGCCTTGAGTGATTTCGGAAGACCCGAGAAAACCGAAATCTGATGGCAGGAACCAGGCATCAAAAGCCCGGGCACTCCTTCAAAATGGCAGTTGAGTATTTTACCACTGCTCCACCCAGGGCCGGATGATGGCCGAATTTTACTACAAACGGTGTCTGAGCTTTCGCCCTGTGCACCCTGTCTTTTTGTCACTAAGGTTTCTTTATTTGATTGTGATGTGATGTAGTCTTGCAGACTAACGTAATTATTTTATTCTTCTACGTTAATTTAAACAATTTATCGAACGCAGTGTCTTAAACTGTTGAAGACAAATTATATTTTTAACATGCACGAACTTTGTTACGCATGTCTGTAGATCGGTGTACATTTTTGTTTATTGCAATATTCTAGTCACCATTCATCACCATCCCATTCCTGAAATTTACAGATCTCTTACAAGAAACTAACCGTTTGTCCTCATGATGGGCGAAAAGGATGTGAAAGTATGTTTGTCTCTCACAGACCAGCCTCATAACGGTATATCAAATCAGTATGTACTGATGTTAATTTAAAGGTAGAGACTGGAAAATTGTGAGGGTTGAACGACCTGTAGGTTAGGCTCTATACTACGCATACACCAGACGTAACATGTTTGCTCATTGGCTACTATTCCAATAAACATACAATCGTGCATCAGACCAGTTTAATGAAGATGCGCCAAGAAAACTAACAACAAATAAAAAACACATATGTTCATATGTGACTGAATTCTAAGTTGTCCTGAAATCAATTCGCAAAATTTTCCAGTCCTCAGTTTTTTTATTAAGTTGTTATCGTAGGCAAATGCCGTTGGTTTATCGTGATGTCTTGAAAATAAAATGCCGGCTAGTGTTCGTTTTCTTGTCGGTGGTGAGAATGGTGAATGTTTCGCACGTCACGGAGGTCTCGCTTCAATAACCTGATACAACACTGTGCTTCTTACATTATTTTAGAGTCTAATTAACGTATTCTGAATCAGTTATTTCTAGAAGTCACTTATTCGTCCCGTATAGTCTTCGTTGACCTGTTATTAGAAACAGAAACTCTTGAAGAGTAAGTCTCGCGAATAATTTCTCAAAAATGGCGAATGACTGTTGGCTACAGACAATCTCCATTAAGTGGTTGTGTGTCATTGCTTTCGAAACCATATTTATACACGACCATCTTCCGCGCTCTATCCTTTAGACATCACCACGTTCCATTCTTACATCACAAGTATTCTATCGTCACGTACGGCAAACAACAAATTAGTACGTCTCCGCCTCACTGGTACGGCGCACAAATACTTGATTCTATTTTTAAATAATTATTCAAGACACTTTGTCACCATTATCCCAAACACGTAACTGTAACGGTGCACCCTTTTCTGATGGTTGCTCCCCAAACGAGCGTTGAAAATTCTCCCGTACCTGCGCGTCTCAACAAAGCGCTATATATAAATGAATACCAATCGCTATTAGAGAAGACCCCCGGTACCTTTCTGAATACTTATTCCCTTAGCCTTAATTTATTATTTACATTTTGATTTCAAATTTTGACAGCTTCACACTCTCACTTTGTACAATCATTGTGCGAAATATTATTACAGTCTAATTTCGATGGCCCAGTTCAAAAGGGAAACAGCTTAAAATTCCCAGATTTGAGTAAAATGCATACAGGAAGATTTACGTTTTGCCGAAAAATCTGTTAATTAACGTATTTGGTAGGTGTTAATTTCAAGCAAAAATACAGAGGCTACTTTTGAAGGTGTTTAAGATGTTTATAGTCTGCCTTTGCTGAAATAATCACACTTAAAAATAAAATAAATACAATTTCTAGATCTTTACTGGCAATCAGAATAAAGTGCCATGTTATTAAAAGAACTTAATTCACGAGCTGTTTTTTTCCAACTGAGTAGAGTGCACTTCTGTCTATGTGTTGGTGAATCAAACTCAAGAATGCAATTTTTTTAGTTTTTATCCTTTTGAACTAGGCCGTCGATATGTACGACTACGCATATCCCAGCGCCTCCCCACGCTAACCATCAATAACTTTATCTTTACTAAGGACAAAAGCTACCCTTTGTTTACGACCTCGTCTTATTTTTCCAATTGAGCTTTACGAATGATCCAATAGATGTCTGCAAGACAACAAAGAAGTTACATAAAATAACACATTTTAAGAAATAACTGGCCGTTCAACCCTTCGTTGGAAACGTTTCTTTTTGTTTTCTTGTTATCACTACCATCGCACAAGTTTCTCCCATAGAAGTCATTTTGTCGATCCTCCGGGCCTGTCGGTCCAAGCGGCCGCTAGTGTCAATTGGACCTTAATTCGGCCCACTTCACTCGGTATATACGTATAGGTTCGGTATATACATAAAGGCTACCGAATAGTCCACGTTCAGTTGACTTTCCGACGGTAAGTCTGTCTAGTGCACTGCGGACAGCGGCGATGAGACACTTAGTATACGTTATAAAGTTACCTTTATTGCTTTCTTGCTTCTGACCCTTAGAAGCCCAAAACTACTTTACCTAGACGCCCGCCGTTCAAGTGGTCAAAAACTAGTTTTCTATATTTTCGGTATATTTTACATTTCTATGATATATTACGAAATACTAGCGTGGAAAAAGTGTAAAAAGGCAACATGATTAAAATAGGTAAATCATTATCATAATATACACATCTTAACATCTTAAGGCATTTGGGGGTAGTTATAGTTTAAATTTTGTGATTAAATTCAAAGCTCAAGTATTCTAACACTAAGCAATAATTTAGGCGAACTAATTGTCCAATCCCAACCAGCATACTTTAATAGGTTGTCATAACTAAAAGAAACAATTGTGTCACTGTACGACATTATCGCTAATCAATTTTATGCAATTTGATTTGAAGCGCATTTAATGTTACGTTTTAAATGTTTGTGTTGAACACCTATACGAAAATAATTTTCCAATGGTTTTTGTTATTTTATCCCAATTTCCTTGTACGTGGGCGATAAGGAGGAGGGGGGGATTCGCAAAACCGTGAAAAGCCCTTAAATTGCAGAAAAAAACAGCAATTGTACAGCGCGTTCTGTTGAGGATTACATATCATAAGATTTTCCCGTAAATAACATTTTACACTTTTGAATGCCTTATTAACAGAATACGTTCACACCGCTCGAGAAACGACTAAGAAAAACAAAGTTACATTAAGTTTACAGACAAAAATAAAATGCATGTTAGGTTTCATGCAAAAAAAATTAGGCAGTAACATTCAAAACATTTTCTAATATATATATATATACATATACATAAAACTCATAAATGATGTCACATTGTTGAATAATAATGACATGTTTACAGTTCAAGATGAAGTACAGATTAATGAAGGCACAACACAGTTCGAAATAATGGCTTGTTTGTATGTGTAATGTTTTGGTTTACCGGAATGTAATGCCTAAGCCAACTTAAAAGGATAAACATTTAACGACGTGCTACAGATGGCCATAACAGATGTTTACCATCTAAGTGAAGAAACCTCGCTTGCCAGTCATTAGACTGTCAGTGTCAGTCTCCTGAACTAGAATGAATGTGCGCAATGCTGTTAATTAAACTCACTAAATAGACGTAACAATGACTGGCACCTCTTAACTACATACGCACGGTGAGAAATTGTCATTAATTATTCACTAACCAATACTGATGTATTCGGAATAAATTTTGCTTTACAGATGAACTAATGAACTATAGTTTTTTACTTTCCACCAAATTGTAATTTTTTTATACTTTTGTATAAAATTTCTTTGTTATTAACAGGAAATGTTTGGAAATATACAAATACAGCAAGCTTAATGTATATGTATGATAAACCAATTTTGTTAACTTGCAAGCAAATTTCTGAACATTTGTAAAACACACATATTCATTTACAAATGGTTTTTGTACGTTCGTTGCTGGATGATTTACGATTGCCGTAGTTGAACAAAATTTTTTTGGCTACCAATGTTCTAAAAGTAGGCCTATATTTTTAAACTACAAAATATTTTGTAAAATGTGACAAACCGAAGTTAGTTTCTTCTCACGTGGACCACTCTCCAAAAGTAAAGGTTTATTCCATTCATTGAAATTGTTTTGGAATATTTAGAAAAATGCGATATTCTTCTTGTAGTAACTGACTGATAAGTGTTTTGCCGTAAGTTTAACATTTTCTTATACAATTCGAAACATGTTGACAGTGTACAATGACACACCTTTAGTGACAGATTCTTATTTTTTTTTTACCGCTGAAAAACTGGTGTTTTTCAATGTAAACTTAAAGCAGGTTATTTTGCTGAGCTACTTGCAGAGATCTGGTGCAGGCTAGCTCGTGCCGTCACTGTCGAAACTGCAGTTGTTGGTTGTTGTGTCTGTCCGTCAGCCGGCGTGTGGCAGTTCCTCCTAGCCTCACGTGCAGCCGGACAACTCTACGGAGTTTGCGTGGATGTTTCCCTCCGTCAGTTCGTAATGAGTTGTAGTTTTGCATTTTTTTCGTGACACTTTTCATTAAACAGATTATATTTTGCTAAAAATGTATCGACTATATTACTCAAACACCTCCAAGCAATCATCACTTTTAATGGCAAAACAAGAGAGTAAAATTGGATACAATGATATATGTCAAATTTTTATATTGAAAATTATTCTTAAAAAAAGTCTCTGCACTAGTAATTTGAACAGAAATATTAACGACAAAATTGTGCGGTAACTTATTATGCGTTAACATAAATTAAAGAACTACACTGACAGTACTAATTTTTGTATTTAGACTAAAAAAAAAAAAAAAAAAAAAACAAAAAA
>PNEQ01060120.1:0-16757 GCA_003012365.1 Medauroidea extradentata | reverse complement strand
GCAAACAGAAAAATAAACAACCAAAAGCATCCTACTGCTTGTCTGCATGTATTATCCGGTTTTGCGTGACAAACCATTTGCTGCAATTATGTATGTCTAAAATACTTCTACGATTTGTAATATTTGCAAGAAAAATACATGCCTCAGAAAAAACTGATTGCATAGTAAACACATTAACAACATATTTTGTGTGCTCTATTTTTGCAAGTTTATTAAGTATGCCTATAATAAAATAAAAATTAGAACTGAAAGATACAACTCTTAAGTACATTTTGACGGTAAGAAATTTACAGTAATACCTAACTTATGGCTTCTCACAATCGACAAATTAAAAGGCCTTGTTTATTCACCTGAAAGAGAACCGAAATTTCGGAGGACCCGATAAACTTGCACGAAAATCACCAAAGTTTTTTTTACACGAACTTTGCGTCGGCCATATTGTCAATAACTGCCATTCGCATCTTTTTTTGTTGCAACACCAACACCATCTTCTGGCGGAAAATCAGTCTGTTCAAATTGGATACGTAAGTGTTGTAAAGTTACGATAAAACCGCCTATACACATACACAAACATCCTCCCCACCAAAACGAAGTTTTCCTTATTGGGTGGGAAGAGGACACAATTTGCGGGTTGGACGCTGCAGAATTTGGATCAGAGTTAGGAAAGAAAGCACCCTTTGTTACTTCCTGCCAAGCATCATCTCACATTACTACTGATTGACTATGTTCATCAGAAACATCTCCATGCAGGTCCACTGTTTGTTCATTCAGTACTCAGACAGAGGTATTGGATACTGGGTGCTAGGAGCACCATTCGTCAGAGACTAAGAGGATGTAATAAGTGTTTTCGCCAAGCTCCTCAGGCATGTGCACCTCCCATGGGTAACTTACCAAGCTGTCGAGTTCAACAAGCTAGGGCCTTTATTCATGTCGGAGTAGATTATGCTAGTCCATTTCAGGTTACCATGGGAAGGTTAAGAGGTGCAAGGACAAACAAGGCGTCTTAGTTTGTTTGTTTGCATGAACACCAAGGCCCTGCACTTGGAACTAGTGAAAGGGCTTTCTACAGATCATTTTCTTGCAGTCTTCAAGAGGATGATTGGCAATAGGGGTGTTTGTGCTCATGTTTACACCGATCAAGGAACCAATTTTGTTGGAGCTAAGACATTGCTTGAAGAACTAAATAGTACTCTCCTTGTGCAGGTCGAGGCAATCCTGAACTCTCGTCCCCTTTGTGCCATCAGTGAGGATCCTCATGATCTTGTCGCTTTAACGCATTCACAATTTTTGATAATGGAACCATTAACTTCTCTTCCAGAAGCTGATATACAGTAGAACCCTGATTTAATGAAATGCTACGGGACCCGAAAATGTTTACTCTAAATCGATGTTTCGTTAAATCCAACTTTAAATTTCCCCCCCCCCCCTCCCACCAATAAAAAAAAAATTAAATCCTCGGGCATTTTTCGTTGGAAATGGAGGTAAGCTTGTTAGAAAGTATGATAGCCCACAAGAACAACATACCGCAGTTACCATCAATAGGTAAGCCGCGGCCGTAAAAAAAATCTATGAAGAAACTAAAAACTGCAGCGGAACACTTGTCTAGCCGAGCGCGCGCCCGGTGAGTTAGGCCGCCCGCTTACGCACATTTAACACGTGAGAAGTGATGATAAACACCACCAAGTCGTCTTTCTTTCCGTCTCTCTCCCGCGCCACCAAGAAATTTTAGGAAATTTCTTTTTTAA
The DNA here is from genome assembly GCA_003012365.1 of Medauroidea extradentata. NCBI lineage: Eukaryota > Metazoa > Arthropoda > Insecta > Phasmatodea > Phasmatidae > Medauroidea > Medauroidea extradentata. The sequence continues at coordinate 15,012 of PNEQ01060120.1, read as the reverse complement.
AAAAGTCTTGAAAACTGAAGTAAAAGTTTGCGAGATAACGGTAAATTAATAAATACGCGCGGCGGCTGCCATTGTAACTTACAAGCTGCCGCGCTCGTGAAACAAACTGGTTGCTGCCCGCCTAAAATTATTTTGCACTCAAGCGTTTTTTAGCATCTGCGAAACATATTATTTACGTTAATAAATTAATTGTAAAAAGTCTGCATAAATAACATAATAAAGTATTTCTTTTTAATAGATACACTGGTTTTATCACGGGACGTGTCAGAAAATAATCATGCTGGACACAACTGCATCAAATATTTGACTACATTCTATCGGCAAAAGAAAAAGCACGCTGCACGGTAGTGCATTCTGACGGAGACGTGAAGCACTATCTGTGAATTAGTACCTGTGCTGTCCGCTGCCGCGCTGTGTGGACTGGGTATCTAGATGCTCGTTCACTCGCCAGCCGCCCGCCCGGATGAGGAGAGGATCTAGGTGCGCGTTTGTTACGCAACACAGCGTCGCTTGCTTGGCCAGCTTTGCTCGGCCGCGCGCTCTCAGCTCAAAATCACTCCCGCGGCCGAAGTTTTCAATGAATATTTACGATTTTTTTTTTGTTTCTTGACGGTTGGTTTAACACTATCTACGGAGAGAAATGATTATGCTGCAACCAGTAAACATATTTTTAATAAACTTACACTACACTTTATATATTTTATTTTATCAAAGTTACTTAGATATTTCATATTTTTTTGGTTATTTTTTCATAGTTCCTAAAAACCCTTCCGTTAAATCGCTATTTCGTTATTCCCGAGTTCATTAAGTCGGGGTTCTACTGTAGTTGATACACCTGTTTCACGTTTGAATAGATGGCAATTAATTCAGTAAATCCACCAGACATACTGGAGACGTTGGAGTCAGGACTATCTTCACACTATGCAGACTTTGGGTCCAACAGATCAAAGCCCACAAAGGTAGCCAACATCAAAGAAATTACTTTTAATACTTTACATACAGATGGGCCCAACTGTGTTCATTGCAATGACAAGCATGCAATTGCAAACTGTGAAACCTTCCTTCAGCTGTCTAGTGAACAGAGATTCATTCGTGCAAAAGAGTTAAAACTTTGCATTAATTGTTTGAGGACAGGACATTTTGTGAAGGAATGCAGTTCTAGCTTTAAGTGTCGTACTTGTAGGCGAAACCACCATACACTCTTGCATCATACCTGGCAGTCAAGCGAACCTAGGGAGTCTAAAAACACTTCACCAGATGATAACGTTGAAAGGGTAGTCTATTGTACTTAAAAAATTCAACTAGACACGATAGTCGTTCTTGTCCAGACACGTCAAAACATCGATGAGAGACTAGCTCTGCTTACAGTCTTACACAGCTATCTGTACGCGTGCCTGATGTCGCTCACCAAGGCACAATAACCAGGTAGGTCTTGCGTTGTTGATCTTACAGTTCCGTAAAAAATTACGGTATACAATCATTCTTGCCCGGACACGGCACATACCCCGATGGGCGATTAAAAATAGCTCTGTCTACCGTCTTACACGGATATCCATGCGCGCCTGATGTCACTCACCAAAGCACAATAACCACGTAGGTCTTGTGCTGCATGTGACAAGTAGACCTGATGGTGGAATAATTTTGTATTGCCAGATTTTGTCCGTTAAATACGAAGTCCGCTGAATGGAGGTCCGATAAAACGAGGGTTTACTGTATTATAAAAGCTTTTCCTGCATTTCCCACTTTTTACACTTTCCTCATTTTTAAACCATTTTTGCAGGATCCCTTAAGTGATGCAAAAAAGGGATGTCTATTTCAGTTAATTTTGTCTCAGTATTATTGTATTTAAAAAGACTACACAGAACTATATTGTGCAACTTCGCTAGCAAGCATACAAACACTAAGGGAACTATAGATAATGTTCAATTATAAGCAGTAACAGCTAGCAAACAGCTAGTGATAGTTTTCAAAAGTAAAATTTTTAATGAGTCACTATATCCCAAACGACCTCTAACTGTTTGTGTCCCCTGATCTCCACCTCGCCTGTATAATGCTAAAGAAAAATACACTACCATGTCTGTTAAATAACAAGCCACCTATTGTAATTTATTTTAATTCCTGTTTTTAAGGAAAACTCATGGGAGTCATTACTTATGACATAGGAATATGTCATCAAATACAGTAATAACTGTGGCCATTTATATTATACAGCAGTATAAAATAATTTTCTAATTTTAGTAGCTGGAAAGTTGACATCTTATATGACGTCTCGTCTTAAAGTCTAGAAAACACAATAAATATTTTTATACAATTAACTGTTTATGTAAATTCATAAAAACATTACCTCTTTTGTGGCCAGTTGGAACGCAAGTAAAGGTCACCATTTTCAGATCAAGTCCTTCCTTTAACCAAAGTTTGTCCATAATTCGCACCATTTGGAGCACCAACATGTCTTGTTGAAGGTCATCTCCCACCTGTGTCAATAAACCATTTCAGTCATTTACACTGCAGAAAACAACACTAAACACAGCCACACAACAAAATAAACAAGTAAAGTATAAGAAGTTACATTACCAATGCAACAGGGGTGTGTGAATAGTGGTTTTAGTGTTTTGAATACAGTCAACTCCCAATTTAACGACCCTTCATGGTTCCCGGGACTAGGGTCGTTATTGCAAATTTGACAAATTTTTGGCGGTCCCGAACACTAAAATGTCAACATTTACCGTTTTTTATCATTGAATCTGCGTCCACTCATCTTTGGCGCAAAAATTACGTGTTTTTATGAAACGATACACATTTATTTTGAAACACAAATGCATTATTTTTAAAAGTATGCCATTGAAGTGGATCTACAACGTCGCGGACACTATAGATTCTTGCGGCCACAACGACCGTTTTTGGTAGTTAGTGTATTTTCAAGAAAGCCGCAATAAAGTTTATTGAAATAGTAATATTTCTCAATAGAATGACTTATATTGAATAAATGATACTCTGGACGTGCATACACGACCTTTCTGTAGCTCAACATCAAGCATGAATTCATGAGAATAAAACACAAATATCGTCGGCAACGTAAATTAAGTGCCAGCAATGTCGGCATTTCAAAACTATTTACAAGGTACCATCGCAATGTTGTTGATTGAAATAGTAAACATATTTCAATAGGATGAATGTATGTCATGGTTGACATCTAAGACTTTGCCGGTAACTGTAATTCTAGTCGGCACAACATACGTATTGACACCACACAAACGTGCGCAAGGACCTATCTGGAAACTGGTTAGTTCAAAAACAACATACACCACATGGCTACCGTGTCACTTGTGCCACTTTCAACCACTACCTACTCACAGCTCCTGACGCTCCGCTCAGCAGATGGGACGTGATGATAACACTACTCCCTTTGTTTTGCAGTTCTTTCACTTCTCTAACTCGGCTGGCCGTGTGAAAATAATTTGCTCGTATAATGATTCTACTCTCTGCACGAGTTATTTAAACACTTATCCAATGAGAATGGAGAGGGATTTGATACTCAGTTTCAATTTGTTCACCAACAGTAAATAATTACTAACATCAAGATGGTGATCATTGTTAATAAACTTGGATAACACATTCACAGAACAACTTTAAACCTTCACAATGCTGTTTCATATTTTCTTTTCACCAACCTATACAAGTCTATCCACAGCTGTTATTTGCGGTCAAGCCGATTGTGTGTGTGTGCGTGCTTATGGGCACGAGCGCACGTGTGGGCTAGTGACTCACACCAGACGCGCTGTTGTCAAGTGTCGTACTGCCCTATGCCATTGTGATGTGCACTGGCACGTAGCACTTACTTGGCCTCTTTATCATACAGTAATTTCAAATTAATTTTTTTTGTCTTAATTAATTTTTTTTGTCTTAATTAATTTTTTTTTGTGTTGTTTATAACAAGTTAGGTAGGCCAACGTAACCAGGTATAAGGATGTATACGGCAGGATCCAACATATTAATTGGGGATGCTAGTAGAGAAATTTACATTAAAACTTTATTAAAAATTTAAAATTTAACTGTTAAGGCAAGAGAAAAGTATTAAATTTTTACGTGTCAATTTTGTCTTAGTCTTATAGTGTTTGGACTAATTTTAAAGCTAATTTACTTTCAAGCAACTTTACTAAGTAACTTTTTCTTGTATTTTGCCTTGTTTGGATTTTCTAAATCTCAAGTAGCCTCCTAGCTTGCTTCTCCTGGAATGGGATTTATTGGCAGGCTGATCATAGGTCACTTGGTTGGAAGCACATACAAAAGTGCTGGCTTATAAAAGTTCAAATACCTAAGCTCTGAGCTAGCCTGTGCTCGGATGGATTTATCTGGCAGGCAGGTCAGAGTTCACTCGCTTGGAGGCACGTACAGGGACGTGCTGGGATGCGATGAACTCTGGCGGGCGTTTCTCGATCGACGTTGTGAAGTGTTCAGCCACTTCCCCATCTTGGTTAAATCTTTAAAAGGTGTTTTTATTTTTTTATTTAAATTTATATGTAAATCTTTCGTAACAGGCTATATGCCATTTTCAGGGCGAGTTTGTCAGGTGTCCGGTGTGATGCAACAGAATTCAATAACCTAGTAATTGGGGACATGTTAATTTAAATTCATCGTTTCAAAATTCAATATAAATATCGTCAAGGAATTTTAAAGTAGAGTCATTTGATTATTTCCCTGGCTTGTTTGGTTTCAAATTGACCACAGTAAAATTTTAATTATTTTTGTTGTTATAACTTTTTCTTGTATTTTGACCAATTTTTGAGTTTTGGCAATTTTAGCATATTATTACATTTTCCCTGGTGAAGTGAGTAACTTCAAGTGTTGCAAGCTTCTCCAGGCTGTAGGAGTTCTGGCGCCGACGTTGTGGTTGATCGCTTGCTTCATGGAATTCTCTCCATGACGTAGGTTATTGACGCACGTAGGTCAGCCATCACAGGGGGTTGCTTAGGGTATTGCGCCGCGAAAGTAGTTCCGCTGTCGCGCACCTTTTGTCCCCAATTATATTATTTTGTGGATAAAGAATTTTCTTTCAATGCAAGACCTATAAACGGAAATTTTGGAATCCTTTGTTATGTGTTTAAGGGTAATTTTGACGGGTTTTGTTAAATTTTGGATAGTGTTGTATCACTCCGCCGTGTGCGCTATTTGTTGCCATGTCCGTTGCCGTGAGAGAACAGTTGAGGCCGGGCGCTGGCCCGAGGAGGAGGTGAGTGAGAACGGTTTGTGCCGGGCGCTGGCCTGAGGAGGGCGTTAGTTGTAGGGCAGTTGGTACGAATAAGTGATCATTACCTCGTTTTGTGTTTGGTTAACTCACGGTCAGACATGGTAACGCCAGACAGCTGACGGGTTTATTTGTGCTTGGTAAAGAACCACCTTGTGTAAGAAACTTACTGAATTCAAACATCTGTCAAAGTTAAAGTACAAAATAAATCAACAGTTGACTGAGTAAATGAGTTGTTATTGGTGAAATCACGATGGTTAGTTAACCCTGAAAGTAACTTAAACTGAGCTATCCGGAGCACGTCAAGCCACATAACCTCAACACCCACTACAGTGACTACACCAGCAATAGAAAACACACAGCAGACGCAGGACGCGTCACAACGTGGGTGGTAGTGTCGAGCGCAAAACTCAGAAAAGGTAGTGATCCGCGGCAGATTGATGACGCTGTACATCCCCAATTAATCAACTTAAGGAATATTTAGCTGGTATGATGGAATAAAACGCTTTGTAAATTTATCACTAACTGTGTTACATAGTTTGCTTCCTTAGTAAACATCAATTAACCAGCTTTCGAGGCAAGTTGGATCCTGATGTATCCCTCTGCCGCTCGACCGAGTAAGTCAAGAGTGTTCGCCCAGGAAAGTTAGTTGTGATCCATTGGAATTAGGGAACGGTCGCCGGGAGATGGCCGGCTGAGTGTTTGATTAGTTGGGGCATCATGGCGGGAGGAAGAGGATGTGTTAGACGTGGCAGAGGGGCTGTGAAGCCTAGGGGGCGGATTCGTTAGAAGAAATTCGGTTTATTTTCTCTCTTTTTTTTTTTGGCATGCTGCCTTTTCATTTATAGTAACCACAAGTAGATATTAATAACCGTATAGTCAGTTATTAAGGTAGACAAAGTGCCGGGCCAAGTTACTACTACTGAGGGCAGGCGGAAAGGCGTAATGCGTAGACAAGGAAAATCCACCTTAACTAACTCTGGGCGACCACTCACTACGTGAATTGCCTTTGTATGGTAAATTTCGTCACAAGAGATTAAATAAAAGGAGAAAAATTCCAAGATTATGATTTTTATTTATTTATTTATTCATCTGTGGCTCATTAACCTCGCTGCTATCCGGGCATCAGTATAATAGGCACCGCCTCTACATCAGCTTGCTTGTTTTCGTTGTTGTTCTGCCCGCTGACTAACTACTTGCAATAGCTACGGAACAGAGAGCTACATCACCGCGGGCATGCAACAACAACACTAACTAGGACCAACAACAAACAACAATCAGACCCATCACACCACACATATCTGAGACATGCACCCGACGTTTGGTAGTGTCAACTGTGAACTGTCCTGCTTTCACTTGTTAAAAGAATAATTATTTATAAACATTTCTGTGTATACATCATTAATTGACATTATGGTAATTATATTTAATAGATTTTAGCTAACAAAAACGGAAAACGTAATAAAGTTTAAATAAGTACGACGTATAATTGTAATATCACAGGCAGAAAGACAGACTACCGTATTCAAGGGCACGAGAAATTAGTGACAAAAAGTTACAGCGTGCTTATGATGAATAAGAGGTGAGCGAACTGCCTTATTGGAATGGTTGGCCGGTTGAGGGAAAGAAGCGGGCAGGTCGCCGACCGGCCCGGGGATGGGAAGGGGCATTCGGGCCAGCTGGCTGGCCATCGCGTCGTGCGGGAGGAAGGGGCAGCAACGTATATTTTTAGGACAAACACACCGTGTGCAGCAGTACAGTTTTCGAGAAATAACTGCAACCATTTGCGGCCATAATAAATGCAACTCCTTTTTCTACTATTTTATTTGAATTAAATTTTTTTAAGCAAATTTTTTTCAATTTTCCACGGTTCCTGGAAAAAGGGTCGTTACTTCGAGAGGGTCATTATTCCCAGGGTCCTATGGATGAGAGTTGACTGTATATACATTTGAAATTAATATTACATTTTTTGAATAACTTTCCAATACTTATTTTTCATAATTTTACAATTGCTAGTGCATAACCTAACATTTACAAACAAATATAACAATACAGTATACTACTGTGCTTTATTAATATAAGCATCAACATTTTGGTGTTGAAAAGTATCTATTAATAACATTAAAAAACTAAACTTGGGCAGGTCTCCAAGCTGAAATGTTACCCTTCCTAGACAAACCTTGCAACTCTTTATACATCGAGACTGCAGTGAACAGACTATGTTCCATTGCCAACATTGATGCAAATACAGTGAACCCTCAATAATCCGGACCTCAATGTCTTGGATTTCGGATAACTTGGACAGAATTAAAAAAAAAAACTAAATTAATTTTAGTAACTTTTTGGTTAAAAGGCATATGAAAATTATGTCTGCTTAATTTAAATCCATCACATTATATTTTAGAACAGCATTAAGCTTTAGAACGTAGATGTTCATCAATACCTAGACAAGGCCTGCCTTTTTAACAGATTTTATCCGTTTTAACGGATATTTAAGGTCAAAACGGACTGATGGATAGTGTTAGATATTCACGGATATTTCTAACATCTGTGTTTATCAACAATTGACACAGAAATTAGATGCACATTAATTAATTAACGAGATTCCCCTAATCTTTTTTGTGCTTATTTTAAACTTACAAACCTTTCCCTTTATTATTGCAGAAAAGGTAATGCTATATACAAGGAAATATACGAAAATTTTTGTTTTATTTTATGCCAAAATAAATGAAAAAGGAAATTTTTTAAAAATCCCTCATAATGGCTGCACCCTATATTTTGTGCCAAAAATTTTGGTGAAAACATGCGGCGATTACGTTAATAAATACGTGTATTTACATTTTATGTGCGGCGCCATGATACAAGCAAACTACGTCTCATTCGAGGCCATAAACAAACTTATGCAGATATATTAATTTTTCAATAATATGTAGTCAGTTGAACATGTTCGCACTCATTCTACAAATTTTTCCAAATGGTAAACGGGTGGAAAGTTTCACTGCTACTTTACTAAAACATGTTAGAAAAAAGTTCAGTCTGTAAAAAACATTAACAGTAGAATGTTTCCTGTACAACATCTAAATTTTTCACAATAGTACTATATTATAATAATTTACTATACAGTAGAACCCCTGAATTACACCCCCTGATTCTACACTTTCCTGCCATTTACACTGGTGTATATTTGGTTCCATTAAATGATTTTACATTATAACTTTCCCTCAGATTACACTTTCCTGCATTTTACACCATTATTTACTGGTTCCCTGAGAAGTGTAATTCAGGGGTTCCACTGTACATATTAATTTCACTATCAAAATTCTACAGTAAGAATCTTCTAAAAAAAATATTGGAAAAGTTCTTAGACTTATATTTGAATTATTACAGGATTTTACAGGATTTTTTAATGCTAATTACATGATTTTGGAAATGAACTTGGTGGCAGCCCTGACCTAGACTTTAATAATCCCACTGTAAAATATCTGGCAAGTTCCATATACTGTGGTTAAATGTGGCTAGCGAGGCGCATGAGTAGAGCTGCAACTCAGCAAGCCGACCTCCCTTCTTTCTGTTTCTTCCTTCTTCGCAATGAGAGCTAGGCATGCACAACCGTCATAAACAAACATTTCAGTGTGGTGCTTGTGAAATGGACAGTAACTACGGGTCACAATGTCACCTAAACAGAAATTAATTTTGTTCTGGTATGTGCAATGAATTCAGGATTGCAAAACCAATTGTTACAGAAATTAATAAGAAAAATTAAAAGCCACTGCTTTGCGTTGCGAATTAGAAAAGGCGGTGAGAGAGTTATACAGTCCTTTAACAAAGAGGCCTTTAAGAGCCGATGAGAGTGAAGTGAGGTGAAAGAACAACCCAACATCCAAGCCCCTAGCCCAGGATTCAAACACAGGGCCTTTTGAACCATAAACCAGCACCTAATTGACTACGCTACAGAGACCAGCATGATTTAGAAAAAACCAGGGCTTTGTCAAGTGGGAAGGAAGGAGGAATTTGGGGGTATCAGGGTAGCCACCCACCTACTTAAGCCTTAATTATTTTGTTTATCATTATTATGTTTATTTTCTATTATATAAATTCTTGAAATTGTTGCTATATATTTAGTTTATTATCTTCAGGTATTGTTGATACGAATTTAGAAAGGTGATGTCTGGTCTTTACCTGGGTCAGTTTTAAAATTATTCAAATTTATATTTAAATTTAGTTGGTTTGGGTTGAGGTTACTTTGTCTCTTAATTATATTTGAATATCATCAATTTAAAGCAGTTCAAATAATTTGAACAGTAATTGTATTTTACTTCAGGCTGGGTGTATTGTTTACCAGTTGAAGTGTAATGACACAGGTGTGATTACCCAGTTTCTAGAAGAGCTGAATTTAGATTGTAACCTCACTTGAGCGCACGTGCGCTTCCACAAGTTGTGTGTGCGATAGACACTGTGATATGTTTTGCAGTGACTGACGTAGGCCAATCAAGACATGCCGCTAAAATTATTAAACTTTATTTTACAATTTAAAATGTAATTATGTTTTGAAAAGTAATATTTTTACTTGAGATGTGGTTTATGAGTATAAAGATTCTAATTATTCATTATGTTTAACAATGTTTTAGATTTGGTAATGTATATTTCTGCTTGGTGCATTTTGTGGCCAACAGGGGCACTGCAGGGAGAGAGCTATTATGCCATTCGTAACTGGTGTTCATACAGTTGACTCTTGTTGTGTCTGCAGAGGTAGCCGGACGTGTATTTTTGGGAAAACTGAGAGGCAACAAGATGGGGGCAAACATGACTGTAGGGAGGCGCAATTTCAGGTGGACTAGATTCTGGTGGACTAACAGAATCCAGTACCATAGATATTATTTTAATCTTTTGCTGTGCCTATGTTCGGGTTATGTTGCCGTGTTGGTAATTTGTTGTACTTTCTGGCAGAACTATTTTGTCATTTGGACTGGTTCTCTCCTGGGAATGCTCCAGCAAAATTTAATTTCAGTTTTATAAGTTTTTATTTTCTCTCTTTGATTTGACTGCGGTGTGCTTGTTCCTCACATAAGTAAATTTGTACGATAAAAATGTAACATACAGTAAGAGCAATTAAATTTTTCCAGCCAAATTACTACATTTATTAAGTGGAAGAAAATGGAATGCCCCATACCTGACTATTCTACATTACATCATTACATTTTGGTGCCGCAACCAGGATAGGAGGATGTTGTAGGCGATCCACAACGTTACATTTTGGTGCCGTGACCAGGATTTTGAAGCCAGCTTTACATTTTGGTGCCGTGATCACGATGTGAGGTTGGTGTAGGCAATCCTCTGCATGATTATAGGAGGGGGGGGAGGCGGCAAAATGGGGAATTTGCCCCGGGCCTCACATTCCAGAAGGCCTCGCTTTTGATTAAAAAATTTAAGTTAAATGAGTTATACTGTAATTTAAAATGAATGGGCTTTTATTAAGTTCCCATTTATCTTAATGGTTTCTGTGAAATGTAATTTAAGTGTAAAATGTGTGTAAAGACGTCGTTGTGTCCTATCCCGAGCAGCAGGGATGCGAGTAGTCAAGTTTTTGCGGTCAGGGTTCGATTTGGCAATCAAGTGTTGATACACACTGAGACTAGTGATTTGGTTACACACAGACTTTATTACAACTTTGATTTACACAATCTTAGTCAGTTGATTCGTATGTTACACATGAGTTAACAGACACATGACTACACCCGACACTGAGGCACGAGCAGACTTCCGACAACAATCGTGTTGTTGCACCACGTCACGAATCTGACACCTCTGCACGGGACCGTTACAGGTAATCCCTCAACAGGTGCATGCTTTAAGTGGCCAGTGGGATGTCTTAACCACGTTTCCCCTAGATGGCCTGAAGCTCCAGCTATTGCCGGGAAGACTTGCTAAGTGATGCTTGTGCACCCCCATATACGTATACCACACTGTAACTTACCGCACTGCCCTTATGTTAGGCTTGTGTGCAACAGATGGCGCTGGGTGCAACAGGGCTACCTTGGTGGGGGCATTACCCTTGTCCTTAGAGGTGGACAATACTCTCTCTTTCCCACTCGTTCTATCCATCCTTGTACCAACCTTCACAACATAAATTAATAAACTACCTCATTTGTCGATACATACGACAATTGATATCCACTGCAGAGGTCAGATCTATGATGGCACAGCCACCATGTAAGAAAGTATGAAGGCCTACAAGTGCACATTATCACTGCAACTAAAAAAAACGAGGAGGCTCAGATTTAGGTATGTTGCCCCTGGCCTCATATTCTAATAAAGTGACCCTGGAAAAAAGGATTTCTCGTAGGAAACATTTGAAATATGTAGTTGAATGATACAAATCTGGAGGAGACTGTAAACAGATGGTATATCAGTATAGAGCAAGAGAGGTTGTGATGCAAGGTGTAGAACTGCAAGAAACAGCTGAAAACTAAGCACATTTAACTAAGCAAATTTCTGTTGCAAAAAGTAAAGACACTTGCCTGATACGTAGCAATTCGTGGTCTTACATGCATTGTTTTAATATTTTTGTGCCTTACTTTTGGTTGTTTTTACTTCCATTTAACTCTGTAGAACATGATTACAATTTTATTACATTTTAATGTGATAATTTATGTACGAATAAAGTTGTCAATTACAAGTTTTAAGATTCCATTTATATGCATAAAATAAAATTTAAAAAATCCATAGTGTTAAAATGTGTTTACATACTTCTGTACAGTGACCCAGAAGGATGGTTATTTACTCCTATAAGAGGAAAATTATTTTTGTTACTTCGGAACTTTGTAGGAGGGGAGCGTAACTGCTAGGATAGCAGCTGGCATCCACACTGTGACATGCAGACGTTAAGCTATTTTTCAATGTAAACATCTTGTGAGATGCACGTGGTCACGTACTGTGTTTGTATTGCTGTTGTGTTGAGACTGTACTGGTTGACCTCGACTACTTCACCTCGCTACCTTCCTAGCTTATCTCCAATGATTATTTCTTATCTCTCTCTCTCTCTCTCTCATACACACACAGCACATTAGCTGTCTGCCTGCCAGATGAGAAAGGGCAGAGAACTTTTATGGTATTAGAAAGGTGCCTTGCTACCAGTTTCTAGCACAGAGATAAAAAAAGACCAGCCAGAAGTAGCATAAAAATTAAAAAAAAAATAAAAAACAATCTGCTTGCCCAGGTTGTTTGACATTATTTTATAGGCTCCACGTTACAACGATAATGTCCCACACTAACCCTCCTCCCATAACTTGATACAGTACAATAATTACGTACAAAGCAGTATATATTGCCGTCTCTCTTGCTTGTAGAATTGATAGCGTACCGATTTCTTCACGTTTCTAGTGATAAATGACTGATTACCCCTCCTCCGCGGACGGCCCTCGATAATACGGACAAATCGTAACTCTGACAGCTTTGTCACCCCTTTAGTCTGAGTTATCAAGGGTTCATTGTACTTTGAAACCTGCCCATTTCTGTTACCCCAACATTTCACATACAGTATTTACGTTTCAAAGAGTTTTCAACTGATTTTCTTAAAATTTTTTACTTTCTCAACCCAGATTTTCTCAAATCCTAATGAATGGCCAAATATGTTGGTTTTAATAAATGGGAACATAACATTATCACTCAGAATAATCCTGCCTGATAGCATCTTTCTGTAAACAGTCACAAGTAGGATCAGCATGTCTTAATCATTTAGTTTAATTTTTACATGCTGTGATCTGTAAAATAATTAAAAATTAACAATGATAAATGAGGGACTATACTGAAGTGCCCAGTAAACTTACATGACAAATTTTTAATCGGACATTCAAAAATTTTTCCCTGCTCTGTGACAATTTAAGGAAGGGATAGGCTAGGGATCCAGTGAAAAACTATAACTTAGAATGAACTGCAATAAAAAAGTAAGGCTTCCATGTTTAGCATATACTGAAAATGCTGGCACAGTAATAAAATTTAAGTATACAACACTTAACATGTGCATACATTTCTGCCTGCATTGCAAGTAATCTGCAAAATGAATAAACCAACTCATATGTAACTGGTCTCACATGCAAGTAATCTCAAATAAAACTGAGAAAGTGGAATATTTACAGTTAAACTGAGCAGATAACAGGAGATGGCAGATTGGCATGGTGTGTGGAGGTGGTTACCTTGAAGATGGCAGGTATGACTGTGGCGGAGGGGCTAAGGAAGCATATCTTGAGGGGCAGTGTGTTGGAAGGAAAGTAAGAGCAGCTGCGCACTTGCACGCCTGCTACCTCCAGACTGGGGCTTAACGGCAGGCAGGTTAGTCCATCCTCCAGTGCATGGTGTATCGGTTCCAGCTCCTGCATCAGCTTTGTCAATCTCAGGGACTCCTTTGTTGCCTTCACGCTCTCCGCCACTTCATACAGGTTCTGCACAAACATACCACACTCCTAAATACAAGTCCAAAATGTTATGATCACGCCACTTTGCTGCATGCTGCCTCAGAGACATACAAGCACCAGCTTCAAAGATCTACCACAGACTAGAGCAAGTCATTCATCTGCCACTGCTGTTCACACTTAGTAAATGTACGGTTAACAGGAAAATTAACAAACAGGAACACCAAAAAACATAGCCTTAGGTCAGATAAATGATTTTATGTTGTACACAAGCAACACGGATAGTAATTACTGTACTTGTACACACATAGGCCGCACATTTTTGACCAAAAAATGAGTTCAAAAAGTGGGGTGCGAAACATTTATAGAAAAAAATTTAGAAAATATTTTTTTCTCAAAAATAAATTTGTAAACATTAAGTTGTTTGTTGCAATACTTAATGAAAATAATGAAGATGATGATAATACTCGACATCTTCGGGTCCGAGCCACATACACTAATAAAGCACTTCGACGTCGCTGCAGCATCCACTTCCCCTTCACTTTGATGGCACGTACTGGTGCTGCTGGTTGCAAATGCTAGACACGGGATGTTTTACACAGATAACGGCTGGCGCCACTACCAAGCACGTGATTTACTCTTGAGATAGTCAGGTGCACAATATTGTTAAGTGAAGGTCGTCACATTAAAAAGTCACTTTAAAGACCTCAACACTAGTAATATTTACCAGTAGAAAAAATTAAAGTTGCTTAATACACTTCTAACATATACGCCTACCATATACTTTAACACATACCTGTACTGTAATTTACCCACGTAAAAATATGCACCCCACATTTTAAAGAGTACAGGTACTAGATTTTGCATAAGAAGGTAATTTAATAAAATTTGAAAATATGTAACTGAATTACCTGAAAATCATTTAGTCTTGAGATTATACCCTAGCCCCGCACCGCTTATTGTTAATATGCTCTAATAAAAACATTATTTTTTCGCTATTTTGTTTGAATTTAATTTACTTTCGCGTGAAAGCGTAATGAAATTATACCCCAGAAGTACGGTATACCTAATTATTGCGAAGCACCATGCACAGCATGTTGGAACAAAGATGGCAATGGCTGGCTGCACGCAACACAGGTGAACGATCTATGGCAACGTATTGTAAGGTACTTGGCCTACCCACCCTATCCATTTCTTTTTCTAAATTTGTTTGTTGTGCAGAATTGTGGTTTCATGTTGGCATAAACGTAACGTAACCGTAAACTTAACTTCCGTAACTTCTTAAATACGTTTATACACGTTTTTCGGCGTCAGCATATGTCTAATGTGATCCCGAGATGCTTCGTGGGGCACTAGTTA
>PNEQ01060119.1:0-22521 GCA_003012365.1 Medauroidea extradentata | reverse complement strand
GGTGTGTGTCACCGTCTCTAATGACCACGCTGTCAACGAGACGTACAGCACATCTTATGTTATTGTACCAAGGTGTGTCACCGTCTCTAATGACCACGCTGTCAACGAGACGTACAGTACATCTTATGTTATTGTACCAAGGTGTGTCACCGTCTCTAATGACCACGCTGTCAACGAGACGTACAGCACATCTTATGTTATCTAGGAAAATACCAACCAGATAAAAAAAAGACAGGAACTTGTACTTATCATAAATAAAAAAAATGCTCACCACTTAAAGTCTAGTTGGAAAAAGAGTAGTAAAGCACTGCACACCAGTTCATTTACTTTTTGTAGAGATGATACTGCATTATACAGTAATTCATAATAACCCTTACCACTACTTACATGTTGTGCCTCTCACACACATTCACCTAAGTTTATCTAAGGAGCCACCTCCAGTTGGCACTGTTAGCCCACAAAGTAGGTAAGCTGTATGCACGTACATGAGAGTTTAAGCTGACTGTATTTAATACATATATTGGGATTATCACAATACAAACACTAAAAAATTTTTTTAGAAAAATTTAGTTAAAAAAGTTTTTTTAGAAACAAATGTCTTTCCTTTGTAGTTATTGGCATGTAAGGTTAACAAAACTGGATAGAATCTGTTGTGCTACTGTGCCTCTACAATTGTATGTAAAAACATGGTGTATATGATGTTATGGTCCATTAAATTGTAATGATTTAGTATAAACTGACATCACAAGAAGTTGTCTATGATAGGTACTGTACGTGTCAGTGTGTTGAGATTCAAATGTAGCACAATTGTTCTTCAACCAAGGGCTGCGTGTGTTTCTGACACACATTCTTTGATTTGTATTTTGTATTTAAAGGTTGCCTCACGTGTCAGATTCTGGAGTTTGAGAACTGGAATGCACATACAGTTACCTGCAGTGATGATGTCGTCTACAGACTCTGAATCACAGTGAGTGATATCTTGGTACAGGAATCTCACTTCTTTGCTCGATAAATCAACCTTGTAGGAGAAGGTACTTGCTGTGTTCTTGGGGCCGATGTACTGCACTACAATGTAGAACTTCCCTGCATCTGGGCGGCAGATTTCATGAAGCCAGAATGATTCACCTTCGTACGAGATGATGTAGCACACATCAAACTGTGTGCCAAAATCCAACCCATCGAGAGATTTGTTAATGATGTTATCTTCGTCAAGTGTCAGTTGGAAGCGGTCGTGTTGCACAGCTACGTGGGCGTAGATGTCGACCCGCTTTCCTTGCCAACTGCATCCAGCTGATAGGCCCGGCAGACACTTGTAGCTACGGTATGGGCAGACCAGTACGTGACTGGGCATGTCCTTCTGCAGATATCGTTTACTGCAACCGTTATCCACAAAATCGCACTTGATCAACACTTTCTCTGTGAGGTGTTCCAATGGAAGACACCTCATATCGATGATCTCCCCTCGACAAGTTGGGCACGTTGCCATCCGTGACGCACATTGTGAGCAGATAGTGTGACTGTTCTCACACTGATTGATGGGTGACTTCATGTACTTCATGCAAACAGGGCACTCTAGCAGTGCAAGAATACTGTCACTGAATTCATATAATGTTGGTATTCCTGCAGCCATTCTGTACCTGCCAACAGTTCAAAAGTTTCTTTTAGAAAATTAATAAAAGCTAGTTGTGTACATTTCAATGTACTGTATGGCAGAGAGTTTAAGAGTCTGGCACAATTCTTTAGTTGTATCTAGGCATATTATTCACTGTGTTAGTTTTGAAAGCAAGATAGCATCTCTAGTAGCTATGTTATTCTTTATTTCGTTCAGGCGCTCTTTGAGTAGCAGCAAGAAAAGAACATGATAAAATATCCTAAGACCTATTTATCTAATTGGGAGAAAAAATTATCTGAGGGTACAACCACGCACAAGAAATCGATATGTGGCATTTTAAAAAACATGCTCCTCTTTACTGAAATTAAAGAGACACAGTAAAGAAAAAAAAATCAATATTGCAAAAAATTTGTACGATCGAGTTGTCCAAATAAATCTACAAGTCCAAATTTGGACCCCACTCTCGAAATATATAACTCAATGACAGTGGCCCTGGCAGAAATATAATACTTTTATTACATATTTATTTTGTTCATAAATACTTCGAGCAAAACTATACCTTAACCGCACGTGAACAAAATTATGTAAATAAAAAATAAAGTGAAAACATACCGCGACTGTAGGCTTAACCTACAGCACATAAAACAAAATGTAGTTTCCCTTATTTACATTTTTAAGTGGGGAAATGTGTTCTGTACTAATGTCTTTTTTAACACTAAATTAACATGTAGACATTTTAACATAAAATGCAATACTCATCGGCATTGCTACATAAATTTGTAATGACAGCAAAACTAGAAATTGGATAAATAATCAAATATTTCTAACAAGGTTGGGTCATTACACATAGAATATTATTTTTCTACATACATGTAGAAAATGATGTAGAATATGTAGATTATATAGAATTTTATGTATAGTGTGTAGAAAATTATTTATTATGCTGTCAAAATAATTATTTTGCATTTTAAGAGTTAGTGGATCTGTCGCGTAAGCCTTATGTAGTATAGTACGTAAAATATTTTTCGTTGTATAACTACATTAATATTTCCTATGAGTTTATCTACAAAAAGAAGACCCACTTCAAACTGTCTTCCTGTCGTTTTAAAAAAGCTGTCTGCTAATAAAAACATGATTAGCAAGCCCCTCAAATGTTCTAAATATATACCACAAACTTTCCACAATTAAAATACTAAGGTCATCGCTTGAAGTCCCGTTGTAAAACACTTACTATGAAAACACTCCACGCTAGTTTTGTACCCTTCGCCTAAAGGCAGTGAGGTGTTTGACGGATGAGTTACATTTGACTTATCACCTTCCCCGCTTGCGTGCACAAACGTAAAAAATACTGAAGTACACTAGTTCTTAAATGAAATGTCATGGTTTGTATTTGCCACTTAAGAAAGTGTATTTTTACATTTATTTATACAATGACATATAATGGCAACAAACTAATAACATGCTAGGCATTGGACAAGACACTTCAGCTGTTACAAAATGGCTGGCAGGCCAAAGCATTCTTTGTGGAGTGACACAGACTTTGATTTAGTTAAAGAAAATAACAACTGTAGAGCATTTTGTACTGTGTATCAGAACACTTTAAAGAATAGTGCTGCAAAATTACCAGAATCAGCACAGGGAAGTTATTTTATTTTATCCACCTTTGGTGTATATAATATGCTAAACATGCCATAAAATTAAAAAATAAACAATACTACCTGCATACTGTTATAATAATAAAAAAATTTTGCTACATACAGTATTATAAAGGGGGGAGAGTAGGGGGTAGCACGTAATGATAATTATTCAGGCACGGGCACTCCACCTTCTTTCACAAATAAAAGCAGAAATCTGGCCAGAAAAATTTAATTAACCTTACTGTAGGTTACAACTCGATCGTACCAAAATTTGAATGTCTCGAACAATTACATATTGGTCAAACCCGAAAGAGAAGAAAACAGTTGACACACATCAAGCTGAATTAAAATTTTGGTTAGTGCACTCACCGGTGAGAGAACCAGTTCAAATGACAAAATATTATACCGGTAAGTCCGCATCCTGCAGAAAAAAAAACAACTAATTTTTCATTACAGCCACAATACTGTAATGCAGACTGAACAAAATATTGCAAAGGTACAGAATTACTCTAAACCGTTAGTCCTCCAGATTCTAGTCCATCGTAGCTTGCGCCTCCCTACCAGCATTATCGCCCCCGTCTTGTTGTCCTCACACATGTTTCAAACACAAAGTCTGACTACCTCAGCTGCCACAACAAGTCACGTAATGGCGGACCTCGCCAAGCCAAACTGGTTCTCTCCCTGTAGCCCCCCTGGCGGCCGCCCAACTCCCCAGGCAAAAAGATACCTTACTTTAAACTAAAACTACACAACATATGATAAATAATTAGACTCCTTACATCATAAACCACCTCTCAAATGAAAATATTGCTTTTAAACATATAATTACACTAAATTACAACATACACTTTAACACTTTCAAACGGCCTGTCTTTTGATGGGCCCACGCCGGACCACGCAAAACATATAACTGTCTCTCTTGCGCATTCAACAAGCACACGTGCGCTCAAGTGAAAAGTAAGAGTAGAAAATACTGTTGAAATCTAAATTTAGCCATTCCAGGAACTGCATAAGCACACCTGTGCCATTACACAAAACTAGCCAACAACACACCCAGCCTGAAGTTAAAGTACACTTATTACTCCAGTTATTTAAACTTCTGCTAACGACGATCTTAAACTAAAATTTAAATACAAAGTAACCTCAGCCTAAACAAACCAAATTAAATAAAAAATGGGTTAATTTTAATATTGATACAGATAAAAGGCCAAACATTACCTTATCAAACTCCTGTCAACAATACCTGAAAATAATTAAATAGATAATAGCAAATTCAATAAATTAAACATAAGGAAATAAACAAAATGAAAATAATACAGGAAATAAATAAGGCCTAAGTTGTGGGTGGACCGCTTCACAGTATGTACCATACGCTTTAACTTCCGCCGTATCCTATCTGATGAAAATTACCGCAAATTAAATATTAACTTCCAAAAAAACTTATATTTAATAGCCTACATCTTGTTCAATGAGCAGGTTTAATTTACAACAGTCAATGGCTATTTTCTTTTGCTTCTCTTCCAATTTTTTTGTTCGTAATATTTTAATTCACAAACTACATACTTGAAAACCAAGTATCCTCTCTTAATTTTGTTACCAAAGAATATTTCTGATGTAATATAAAACATGTTTTGTACGATGCTAATAAACGTAATTGAATCTGAAAGTTCAGCTAGAAATTGTTTTACAGGTTTACAGAGAGTGAAAATATTTCAATATTACATGGCTTCCAATTACTACAAAAATTAATAATTATGTAAATATGGTTTTCTGCAGTGTTCAGAGACTGTAATATATGCAGTATTGACACACACTAAAAACTTGAAAAACAATTTTCTACATGTAGAATATGTAAAATATTGCAATATTCTACATGACATACTCTACAGTAGACTATACATGTAGATTACCTATTTTCTACACGTAATATTCTACTGACCCAACCCTGATTTCTCATTACAGCTATTCTATATTTACCAAATTCACTATAATTTATTGAAAAATTTAACTTTCATCGCATTTGTAACTTGTAAGACTGCCTCGTTTCTTTACAAAGTAACGAGGTTACGGTCTTTCAATAAGTTATATAAATGAAGTTTTCATGCTTCCAAAACGTGAACCGATGGAGTCAATTGCATGGACGCATATAAAGGATAATTCAATCAAATGTAGCTATCATTTGGTGAAAGAATTTCACATTGCATACGGTAATCGAAAAAGCAAAAATCCATTTTTCTTCTAATTGTTTTCAGTTTTCACATAAGCAACCTGGAATGTCACAGCACTGCTATTTCTTGGGAACTTTGTAAGACACCGCCCATCTGTAAATTACCGGCTAATCACAGATGCCCTGAACCCTGTCAAGCTTCGCTGATTGGTTAGCGCCACTGCAAAGTAGGGCATGGAATGAGCTGTTTTATTTAGAGGTGCTTATGAAAATTAACGAGGGAGAGTACGACAGCCAAAATTTCAAGTTTAAGGTGTTCGAAATTTAATCAGAATACCATTAACCTGTGTTCTAGTTTTAACTGACAGCTCTCGATCAACTTCTCACTTACAATGAAAGACATTACAGGCGTTTTAAAAGTTGTTTAAGTGATCGACAAAAGCTGGTCACGTGACTGATAACCTACTTTGAGGCGGTCCACCCACCTCTTGAGTCTTATTTATTTCCTTTATTGTCATTATCGTGTTGATATTATTTTGTGTAATTTATTGAAATTGTTGTTATTCAGTAGGTATTTGGTTTATTATCTTCAGGTATTGCTGATAGAAGTTTGAAAGGGTAATGTTTGATCTTTAGCTGTCAGTTTTCTATTATTCTATTTTATATTTCAATTACTTTATGTTGTTGTTACCTTGTGTTTTTTAATTTAAGATCATCATTTACAGTAGTTTAAATAATTCAAGCAATAACTGTACTTCGACTTCAGGCACTTACAATTCGCTGCAAGAGCTGCTGGGAAGAGGTGAACCCGCCCTTGCCACGGAAGCGACTGGCTGGCCACAACGCCCCGGCCCAGCGCTGCACGGAGACGATGAAGGAAGGGAAGGGAAGGAGGAGATGATTGCACGCACGGGTGGAGAAAGGGAAGGGGAAGATACCCTAAGGAAGTGAGGCGGCACAACACGCAGCAGCCAAGTCTCGAAGCACTGGACTGTCCATTTCAAATACAGTATATATCTGATGAAGTTCAAAAGGGTCTTCAGCCACTGAGAACCGATTCTCAAAATCATTTAAGGCCGATGACCCACATATCTGAACACTGCCATCACTTTTAACTATCAGCACAATTGGGGTTACTGAAATTTACTGGATACAAGACCCCGAGTCTCAAAAGCCTGTCCAATTCTGCATCCACTTGCTTATTAAGTGCAAATGCAAGCATTCGAGGAGCAAAAAATTTGTGACAGTCCCTCCCTTTGTCTTCCAAATGTAGTGTAACTTTGGCTCTTGCAAATTTACCCAGTTCCCCATCAAAAAGGGGAGAAAATTTCTCAAATGAGGATTTGACATCAGTACACACGTTCTGAAATGGGTACCTGAGAAACGGTAACATTACTCATACATGGCTTCAGTAGACACGGTGCCTCATACCAATCATCACTAGAGAAGAAGGTAATAAATAGGCTATATAGTACATTAGCTCAAATTTTTTTTTTCAAAATTTTCCATCATCTCTGTACACAAACAAAAAATAAACATATGAACTACACACAAACCGTAAACTTGCAAACTCTCGCTACCAAAGAAGTTAAAAGTTTTGGCCCTTTTTTATACTGAAAATCTCACCATCTTCCACACTTTCAATTGTGTGCAAACTCATAACTCACAACTTCAAAGAAGCATTGAATAAGTCTTAAGATAAAACTGAACACACTACAAACGTATGAAATGATTTCCCAAATAGAACGATAAAATGTGACTGCTGCATTGCTGTAGAGGCCTAGGCGTGCCGCCATGTTTTAATGTGTCAGGCAGTTAGTGAGTAATAGGTTTGCCTAGCTTGAGTGCCCTAACTTGAGACCACTCAGAGAATTACAGCTGAGCTTGGCCGACCGTCCACGTTTCACCTGCTCAAGGAGGTAGAGAAGGTGAGACAGGAGAGGGGAGAAAGAGGTTGATTGAGGGTGATGGGTAGAGGTGAAATTGGTGGAGAGGGAGAGGAAGAAAGACAGAGATGGAGAAACACACACCCATACACACACACTCTCACTCTACCTCCTTTTGACTTTGATCCAGAAGTAACAACTTTTGCTTTTCAGTACAAAAAAATTCCAGCTTTAACAGACTAGAATAGAGGTTACCTACCTCTCATAGTAATCGATGAAACAATAAATTCAAAATGTGTTTTGTAAAAATTTAGATAATTAAATACTGAAAACAGCATTAGGTAAATGTTTTCAAATTTGTGACTTTTGGGGTACGGGGAACTCTGCCTCCCTTGGCCCTCCCTATCTGGCTCCACTTCTGGTTATTCATACGAGACACGGCTGGCTGGGCTTTTATAGGACTTGGTACAGGCAGATGACGAGGGCAGCTGGTGGATGCCAGTTTTTT
Source organism: Medauroidea extradentata (assembly GCA_003012365.1). Classification (NCBI taxonomy): domain Eukaryota; kingdom Metazoa; phylum Arthropoda; class Insecta; order Phasmatodea; family Phasmatidae; genus Medauroidea; species Medauroidea extradentata. Next base: position 14,711 of record PNEQ01060119.1, on the reverse strand, counting down.
TGACTTGGAGAAAGCATTCAATACGGTACAACACAGGTTTGTTGATGAGGAAAATAAAACACTAACTTATGTTGTTTTGTGTTTTTATAACTTTCTGCAAATAGCCAGTAACCACTTCTTTCAATGTAACATATTTCAGTTCACCAAGTCTATTAGTTTTAGTGGGGCGAATATCCCCGCAGTATACAAATTTTGACTTCTTTGACTGTGAAAGCTAAAAATTTTCATAATGAGAGGATAATGCAACATCTACAAAGCTAGCACTATTTTGTAGAAATATAAAATTATGAATTTTTATGCTTTAACCATGACGTTGGCCAAGGGCCAGCAGGGGCAGTAAGCCTGTAACGTCGCTATAAATTCATAAGAATAAGCATGTGCACAACCACAGACTCATGAAATATTTTATTAGAAGTAATATTTATAAAGGAGACTTAATATTGAGTTCTTACAACAGAACTCTTAATAATTACAGTGTCTAGAGCATTAAAAACATATCTCAAATAATTTTTCAGTGTAGCAACTCAGTTTTGTGTGCTCAAATGTTTTCAAATTTGTGCATATCATATGCATATCTCGTTCAACATCATCTCGGACCGCATAAAAGCCATAAAGTTACTATAACACTAATATTTACGAAGTGTTTTGGCTTCTTTGTAGATTGCAACATTGGTAACAATTCTTACAATATTTTCTTTAATAACATCTTCGTGATCTTCACAGAAATTTAACATACGTGGTATATTTCTGATGAAAGTTTCACTGCAAACAAGCTAGCTGTTCCAACGAGTTTCCCCAGGAAGCTGAGGATTGCATGAATTTTCAGCTTCCTTTAACCATGCTGCTGGACGATGATGATTCTGAAAGTATTTTTGAGTTTCAATAACATGTTTCACAACTTGAGTGGCCTTTTTGAAAATTTCCTCACCCAGCAAATTTAGACTGTGCGACATGCAACCATACGATACAAAGTAATCTTCTTTAAATTCATCTTCAAGACTTTCCTTCGTGACTTTCATCTTCGCTTCATTATCGGAAACAAATTTGTAATTTTACATCCGAACATTCCATAAGCCTCAGTAATGCATCTTTAGCCAGTTCCAAACAATACTGACTGGTCTTAGCATTTGTACCAGCATCAATTGCAGACAGAAAATAGGACCTGTTACCATTAGACAAAACATTGGCTATTACTGGATCGTTTGTGGAGGTTACTCAACCTATCTTGCATCAAAGTAACTGACTGATGTAACAGTCCCAAGAGATGTTTCTAGGTTCAGCTGTTCCTACCATGAATCAAGAGAGGTCGTGCTATACTGTATCCAGTCCAAGACTGCAGCAGAAATAAACTGTCACAGGTGAGCTCTCAATCATTGGTTGGCTGGTTAGTTAACAATGTCGTTGCGACAGGAAATAGGTCCTACGCTGAATTGCTGTGTTTTAGTTCATGATAAATGATTTAATCGTTCAGTGGCATATTTTTAATCTTCTGTAATATAATATCACTCTGTGCGCGTGAAATACTGTATTTGCATGGAATGGATTAATTACGACTTACGCGGCGACGCCAACGTCCGATGTGATTTCATTTCCTCCACAGTGAGGCACAATTCTGTTTCTCCACTTGTCGCAAGTCGATAGCTCGCGAAATGTACAGAGGTGGTGCGACGGTTTGTTGCACAGCCAATGCGTTCAAGCACGCGAACAGGCAGTGTGACACAAACCGCAATCTTGGAATAAATTGAGTTTAGTTTTTTTGTTTTCTGTTGGGTGGTTCATAACCAGGTCTTAAAGTGAGGAGAGGGACGCCACACTGGCATGGAATTAACATGTAGAGTTATCTATCGCGGCCCTTTACAAACACAAGATATAATCAGTTCAAGAAGTTCAACCGTTTACCGCTAGAGAGCAGTGCCAAACACGGGCGCGGAGGGGAAGGTACGTAGCATGTAACAATAAAATAAAGCACAAAAAAAATTTAGACAAGGTTGCCAAAGTGATAAGGCGTTCCTTGCGCCCACCTCTACACTCTCCACCTTACCTACATGCATCACACATGCAGTATCATCACCCGCTGCTGCTGTTGCCGCTTATCTGTGTAATATGAGGAGTGTATACCTGTCTCACATTTCCCATGTTCGACACATGGAAACAGTCGAGCGATAAGAGCCAGAGTACCACGCTCAATGAAAAGTATATCGCCTCTATTCATAATGTGCCAAACTGGCAGGTGCAGTTTTCCTTGCAGTCGTTTTCCTATGACACTTAGTGATCCTAAAATTTTAATTTGGGCAGTATGAGGTAAAAACCAACGCACACATTGCTTTGCACTTGACGAATTCAGGTAGTGTTTTTGAAGTTACAGCAGTTTAAAAAAAGTCATTTTTAGACAAACTGTGAAGTCCTAAAACAATTATGCTAAAAAATGTGCTGAATTTTTAAAAATATAGAAGCATTCTTTTCTAGTGTGTTTTCTGTTCGTAGATAATTGACAGCAATATAAATAATTTAAACAATTTCGCGTGAAACATAATACGTCTGACAAGCTACTACACTTTCCGCATGCGTCAGTCAGCCTCAGCGTTATTATTTTTCATGCGAGATATCAATGTAATTTTACATATTGAAGCACACCATTTACATATTGTTAACTCAATTCGTTTTATTTTGTATTTTATTTTCTTCACTATACAGTTCTGCAGCATTAAAATATAAAAACAAAATCTGTATAAGTAACAATCTCATACATGAATACATCGTATGTCTTTATTTGTTACTACCGATTACCGTTATTTAAAAATAAAAGTGAAATGATGTAAAGAAAACAAGATGCTTCCTAACATCTAGTTTTATTTACATTAACACTGCTGATACATCAACAATTCATTGAAGACACTTTTTCACCTCTTACACCATTTTTCACCTCCGTAGGCGTCGAATATCAAAAAATTGTGACATTACTTTCCAATCATTCAAATAGCATCATTCTTAAGCAAAAATGGCATTGATATCTAAAATTTTAATGGTGTCGATGACAATATACACTGTTAATGAATTGAAAATACATTTTACGATTTTTTTTTACCTTTTGGAGTCGAATTTGGCAAAATCTTGGAATTATTTTTTAGGTATTTTCGTAAGCAACATAATACAAAAGCCAAAATCACTTTGATATTTCGAATGGTTCAATAGATATAGAGGAATAATCAAAAACATTTCACATTTTTCCACCTCCTAAATATCTAATTTCGAAATGCCTTGAAATCCACTTTAAGACATTATCAAAGTTACGTAAAAACCAAAAATGTAGCCCATTCGGTTCCAACTACATAAACAATTTATATAAACCACGTTTTTTCCTTTTCAATCTCATGAGGGTCGAATTTCGAAAATCCTGTCGGGGTACTTACGTAATAATTTTGAAGCAAAAACTAAGCATGTATCTTGAAGAGTATTGCTAGATATGGAGGAATAATGTAAAACACATTTCTCATTTTTTTCCTCTTAATAGTCTACCAGAGATTAAGGGTCTGGTAGCCAGGTATAAATATCAGCAAAGGATTATTTAAATTTATATATTATGTTTGCAGTCAGTATTGAATATTTTCGAACATGTACAATATTAGCATTTAATTTTAATGGTAAACTTAGATAAAACTGCTTACTTATTCTAATAATATGTATTTAAAGATTAATAAGTAAATTCAGAAAATTCCAAAATATGCATTTTATTGCACAAATTTGAACGAAATTTGTGTGCAAATTCAAGTGTTTATTTTTTTTTTTAATTTTTTTTTTAAAAAGTTGATTAGTTGTCATTTTCAAAACAAGTGTGGCATTGGCAACATTACATTTTATTAAGACATTAGTCATGATAGTAATATCCATATCGCAATACTGTCAGCCCCCTAAGGTGAAACCTTATAGTCAAAGTTAAAACAAACTCTGCCGGACAAAGTTAAAAGGCCATCACACACATACAGGTAGCATAAGTTAACAACTTTTATACTTGTGAAGAATTTAATTAATTAGTTTTGTGAAGAACACCACTTCATAAAGATTGCTTTAACTGATTGGTATTTTCTTTCTAGAAAGCAAGATAAGTAATAAAACTTTTATGTTAGTAATTATATGAAAGTTATATAAGAAAAAATTTGCGCAAGTGTCCAACCTGTGACAATGGAATGCATCTTAGACGTTTTACTGTCTTGCCAAATAAAGACACCTACATCTACGTTTTTTCTCAGTTCTAGCTCTCCAAGCTACGAAAATCCCTAAAAGATTTTAAATCAACAGTTTCATACTTAACATCATCTACTGCCCAAACTGGATCTATTATAGCCGACTTTGTCTGTGAAGAAAACCTCAAAGAATACAACTCCCTAGTGTGAGTGCAAGTTGACCTAGATAAGGGTGGGATTCATAGTCCCAACTTGAGCAAGAACTTCGTCAAGACGGTCTTCTTTCTTAATAAAACGTTTTCCGAACTCCAGTTGCATAGTCGGTGTCGAGTAGGTAGCTTTGTGAAGTCGACGAGCTTGGATGTATGCTACGAGTTGGATATAACTTTCGTGCTTTCTGCTTTGTTTCACTGGCAGTTCCATCACATGTTTGTCGCTTTCTACTTTTTTTTATTAATTTTCACGATGCCTGGGATATGTTCGCGGCTTTATATGCCTCTGGAGATAAAAGTTTTTTTGAAAATATTGAAAAAACACACGGATGTGATAGAAAATAAGCAAAGCGTTACCGATTTGCACATATATTTTCAGAAATGGTTTCAGCATCGCAATGAAGATTAGTTATGCTGTAAATTTTTTGCAATAATAAATTCTGAAACAATTTTAAGCTTTATGTTTGAATTGGTATAACTATTTTGATATTACAGTACTTTAGGTTAGCGACTTAGTGGACTTTTATTGCTGAATGCGAAGACGAATATCATTTGAACCACGTGTTTGATTGCCAGTTTGGTTAATGGTAGAATAATTCAAAGTATTTTACAAATAAACAAATTGGTAGCTTGTTTGTATTAAATAGGAATTTGTGATGTCATACGAGAGCGACTTAGCCAAGTCGTTGCTTAAGTTACGATTATGAATTCCACTTAATCACATTAACATAAAATCACAACATCTTTTGTTTCAATTGTGTTTCATAACTACACTCAACTGAAGTTACATCGCCTACTTAAACAGCCATGGAATCACACTCCGCCATTAGCAAAAACTATCTATATTAGCTTTGTTTCACGTCTTAAGTATGTTCACGTGGCAAAAATTCAAAATTTTATATTTGCTTGGCATAGTGTTAGTTTTATAGACGTTATTTGTGACTACATTTTCCACTTGTAGAAATATTTTAGCTCTCATAGTTTTCCCATAACGGCATGTCAAAGTCAGAATTTGCAAGTTACAGGAACATAGGTTTAACAAATACCAGGTAACTTGCTCGAATAAAGTAATTTACACTGAAATTATATATAATGGGCACTATGCTAAAATATTTAAAACCACACAACAAAGTCATTTTGTCTTTTTTAAAAATGTCCATAAATGAGGTAAAGTTTTATCATTTCCAGATTTTTTTAAAGTACAAAGTAATTCCATTCCGTGCTTTTAAATATTTAGCATAGTGCCCGTTATATCTAATTTCAGTGTAAATTATTTCATTCGGGTAAGTCACTTGGTCTTTGTTATACCTATGTTCCTGTAACTTGCAAATTCTTACTTTGACACGCCGCTATAGGAAAACTATGAGAGCTAAAAAATTTCTACAAGTGGAAAATGTAGTCACAAATAACGTCTATGAAACTAACACTATGACAAGCAAATATAAAATTTTGAATTTTTTTCCACGTGAACGCCCTTAACAATCTCGCGAGCGAACTAAGCCAAGACATTCTTGTTTGTAGAAAAAACAGCCTCGACGCCTATGCAACACGACCTTCTCAAGCAATGACCATGCAACAGAAAAATATGCTCTCAAACCACTATAAAATAAGATTGCCTTCGTCGAGGCCATCTGCTTAAGAAAGGACTTAAGAAAGTTTTGACACTGAATAAGAATATAGGACGTCATACAAGAGCTATTTGACCGAGACGTTGCTTAAGTTACGCCTATGAATCTCACCCTTATAAATACTATTTTTTTTTAATTTCTTATTATTCCTGACACAGTGGTAATAAAATTAGTGCTACCTTTATCACGAACTATCAGTATTCATAAATACAATTTTTGCAATTATTAATGCTTGATCCATTACAGCTGCCGAAATGTGGACTGTACAATTTTATTCGTATGCAACATTGTTTTTTTTTCGCGTATATTACTGCTGATGCTACGGGTTCACACGAACATGTGCTTAGCATAAAACTACATGTTACTTAACTAAAATTAGCATATAAATAAATTACTTCTTACTCATATAGTTTTCGTCTGTTGGTGCGTAAGATCACGTGCAGCTCAAAATACACAAAGTAGGCTTTCACACATAAACACAAAACAAGAGATCTAAAACCGAACGAGACACAGCAGCTCAACATTCATTACGGGAAGACCCACCGATGTTCCATGTTACCAGATTTACGTCTAGGGGAATACCCTAGGTGGCATTCCAAAAACGATACTCTGCGAGTAAAATTTACTCCGTGCCTGTCCCAAAACCTTTGGAGCAAAAATTTTTTCTTACTGTGGCGGTGTCCCAAATCTACGAAGTAATTACTCTGAGCATCTTTGCAGAGTAAAAAATTTTTACTACGTGATTTCATTGAGTAACTAAGAGTAAAATTCATTTGTTTATGTGGAAAGTAAAAAAAAAAAAAAAAAAAAAAAAAAGTAGGCGAAATTCACATATCACACTTTCGAAAGTAATTGTAATTAGGCCTAAGTAAAGATATTATGTTGTTGGACGTACATTCAATACCTGTAAATTAATATATGTTTCCAATACTAAACTGTACCTATTAATAAACATATTCCCTTTGTAATATGAGTCCCTATAATTGTAGCTTATAGCGAGTGTGTTTAGTGAAATCAACTACTTCCTTTTCTATGAGTGAAATGTGTTAAAACATAACATTAACTTTAAAATGACTGAGTGAATAGAAGTGTTAATGTAAATAGTGAGAATTTTCGCTAATACCAGTTTCAGCAATTGTCGAGAACATATGAAATAAATAATTCATTCTAAGTTTCCTTGCTCCATGATTCCCGTCTTGGGGAATAAATGTTACTGCCTATTATTAATTTGCTTCATTTTTATATTACAGGCGCTGGAGTGACACTGTTGTGATTCTCTTTATTTCATAAGACAGGAGGACTACTCTTATAGTTTAAAGTCTTTCGTGAGACTGACAATACACTGTTTCTAACCTTTCTACATGTATTTGCTGTCTACACAAATCAAACATACCTCAGTTAACATTAAACATGCAAATCGTCTAGGCCTAGCTTTGTAGCGTTTTTGAACGGATGTCGTGTGTATTCGCAACACAAGAGTATACAGGTGATGAACAATTTAATTTATGACTCGCTGAACGATGAAATCCACATGTAATGCACTCATATAAATATCATGTCAAACGAGTTACGACGAAACCTACGCGGAATTCAGAAATCAATTAAATAAATTACAACCAGTACAAAAATAAACTGTCAACATAATTTTTGCTCTTAGCAAGTTACACATCACTCACATTAAGCCGTATGTTTTTCATTGCGATGTAAGTTAACAAATGGATAAGTAGTTTGGTAAAACAACACCTGTATATTTCACTTCATTATAAATATGCTGCTGTCAATTAACAAAGCACTTTAATATTCGTCAACATTTTCAATCCACGAAAATGACTCGCCACTCTGCTCCAAGAGTAACGTTCTGGAACGTGGCCTAACGCATAAGCTGGATTCACAACCACCACGTAGCGTACGCAAGTACGTACGTGTAAAAGTAGAAACACTGAGTGTGCATGCTAGCATTCACATCTTCGCGTATCGTGCTTACGTACGTAATAGATTTGATCAACTTTCTACTTCGTACGTATGTACGCTAAGTGGTATTTTGTGAATGCCGCATTTGCAAATGAAAGACTCCAATAAATATTAATTTATATTGAAAAATAATTTATCTCGTGGTCACAAATTATTTAATTCGCTTCGAAAAATAAAAATAAATTACGACTATTTACTACCAACATTTTGTTATGACATAAACAATTTCCGCGCTTATTTAGATTAATGTTGTTGCGAATCCAATATCTAATACTTAACGTACATGCGAACACACGTACTTTAGTGTGGTTATGAATCCGTCTTCACCGGAAACAAGATATATAGGCTGTGTCTCAATTCAAGAGTGTGTACACTCTCACTACCCACTCTTCCTCTCGGCCACTCTGGCTCACTTTATTCGAATTGGGACGTCTACACTCGCACTATGCACACATCACACTGCATTCTATCGGCAGTAATTGTAAGTATATAAGTAAATAATCTACACTGCGAACGAATTAATTTAGACACATGCCTCAAAAATAAAATAAATAAAAAAAACCATTGAATGACTTCACTGCTGTTAAAATTGCACGATATATTGATACCATTGAGGACATTAAAAATACATAAAAACAGTGTCTGTATAAATATAGCACTTTACTCGGCATCATTAATTTTTCTGTATGGTACATGTTTTTGAATCTCAATTTATTTCATTTATTTTCAGTGTTTTTGAATCAATCTCAGGGTCTGTATAGTTTAGTCTTAAGGCCACGAAAGTAAACGGGATGATAAATCGGGATTTTGTAATAACTACGATATATTTTATGTAGGTTATTGTTATTATCTACTATAATATATTTATTAAATACAAGAACGGCGGATTAAAACAACGAACAATGAGTAAAAATAATTCTTAACAAACGCAAATAAAATGGTTTAACCTTAAAGCAATATGGCTGCCACAGAGGGTGGGAGAGTGAGCTGCGAGGGGACATCATCGCTCACTCTCGTTCACTCTCCTATTGCACACTTTGCCTTTGAGTTGGGGCAGTAGAAAGTATCTTCTGTGACGTCGAGAGTGGACGAGAGAGTACTCTTTAAGCGAGTTGGGACACGGCCATAGTAAACATAGAGGGGCGGAAGCGCTTTCTGGGGGCCGATTAAACATCACCACTTGCGTTTTGCACCGACGCAGCGCAACACAAGGAAATCTGCTCTGTACCTGCACCTCGAGTCGTAGTTGGAATTAAATATACTCGAAAACGCAAGACGCAAGAGGTGGAGCCTATTTTGGCTCGGCGCAACTGCCTCCACTCTCCAACTTACACAAGCCAATCAGAAAATTTGTAACATCATCCTCACTGCCACTTGAACGGCAAACGCCGCACACCTGCGTGCTTACATGTAGATATGGCTTCCATGTAGCAGTGAACATTTCTCGCGCTAAAAGTAAAGTTTTGGTTAAATTTTTCGTAATCTCAAATTTTGTAGCCTTCTCGTGATTAAACAAGGATGTAAGAAGTATAGGATCATATCAAGTTATGAAGGAAAATTGTTACAAAGTTTTCATTACAAGTATATATGTCGTAGTGATGTTTTGAAGTGCGAATGTAAATTTCCATAATGTCGTGGTTCTTTCAGTGTAGGTAGTGGATTCGTGTGTTCATTTTTATGTTCGTGAATAATTAAGTGCTTTATTTATGGATAGCAGCATTTTTGTAACAGAATTGGAACACATCAGAGTGGTTTTCGTCTGGAACCAGCTTTTACATACTTTATGTTGCTAATGGAAAATAAAGTGCCTAAAGAGATAGACGTGTGACGCGATTAGAGCAAAAACTATGTATACATTTTATATTTGTACTGATATTAATTTGAGTGGCCTAGTTTTGAAATTCACGTAAGTTATTTTAACTTGTGTGGCATGGTATTTGTGAGTGTAAGCCTACTAAGTTACCTAATGGGCTATTCATGTGGCGTTCGTCTTTCAGTGAGTCGTAAATCGTGATACGTTGATTATTTCTAAACAATTAATTGCTAATGTTTAGTGAATACGAGTGGCATTCGTACAACTATACTGCAATAAATTTAATTGGGTTTAGATTATTGTAAGTTCAATGTTCACTGAGATAGGGTGTGATGTGTGTAGACAGCAAGTCTCACGAAAGACTTAAAACTAAAATGATAGCCCTCCCATTTTATGAAATAAAGAGTATCCCAACAGAATCACTCTTAAATATTAAGCACGTATGTGGAAACAAGTCGGCAAGAAAGATGTGATGTTGAAACACCCCATCCAAGCAAGGAAAACAGAGAGAGGTAATGTCACTGTTCTAAGCAATTAGCCAAACAGGTACTTGCAAAATATATTCGCTATTTATTTACGTTATCTTTTGCATAAAAGTTTTAAGCAAAGTTTTTAACGGTGCAAATAACCTCGTCACAAACGCAACTCTATTTTCTCGTTGTGTGCCACGGAAAAATACCCTCAAAATAAATGCCAGGGAAATGATAAATCGTTGCCCATTTTTAAGATATAACATACAATCGAGGTAACTGTGTTAATGTATAATGTCAAACTCTTTTTTCAGCCAAATAATACGACTAGTGCTGAACAATGACCTAGCATGCTTAAAGAACCTTTACGTTGTAGGCACGCAAAGCTGAACTGGAATGTAAATGTTTTTCTAATGAAACTATCACATGAACATAAGAGGTAGGCCTAATCATAACCACCACAAAAAGTTAAACTGTAGTGTTAAACCATACACTGAAGGCCCGGCTACAACAGATGTCACGTTAAATGCTAAACTTAATGTGTTACAGTAATGATGCCAACAAACCTACAACTGACTTCAATAGTCAAAAAGTGGCGTTAGACGAACCAATGAAATGCCAGAATGAGAAATGGGATATTTTCTTCCTTGCTACGTAAATTTTGTACACAACTGTTGGTCATACTAAACAGCATACAGCAGTAATTTTGTGTTTATTTACGTCCGTATTAACGCATATAATTACGCTCGCAATCAATGAATCATGCTGTATGGTTAATTTGAATGAAAACTAAAATGTTTGTGTTTACAAACGTCTTATCTACATTTGTCTCATAATTTCTTTTCTTTTAAGATATTGTCACATAGTTATTTAGGCCTACTTGGGTACATATTTATTTCATGTAAGGCTTTACATAACCCACTGAGCAGCTGTGCTCTAAATTTTAACCTGGATCTGGAAGGGTGAGTCCCAGTAATGTTTCAGGCATCATATAATGCTCGAAAGAGTTACATTTATAAATAAATATTAAATTACGTTAATGGAAAATGTTATGTTCCTTCGTCTGCAGCTAGTGATAGTGTATCACAAATGGGATTGTTTTTTGAACCTATGTGTAGCTATCATTGAATAAACAAGTTGTGGTTTTTATTAATAGGTTCTACTTTTAGTAAACAAGTAGGAGGTATGCAAAATGTTATGCTTAAAATGCACAGTCGTTCCGAGCGATACAAATACAATCACTCCTTGAACGTTGCAAAGTAGGCCTAGGCGTAACTTAAGTTTATGATCATGTTACTGTACTCCCCTACCAGCACACAGACATTCTGAGGATGTCCGTAGGATGTGGGAACTGTCGTCCCTAGGACATACTGTGGAAGTTCATTTCAAGTTTTTTATGTAGAAAAAGTTCATGGGAAAGTACTACCTACGGAAATCCCTAGGATGTCTGGCATACACATCCCTGGGACCTCTCTAGGAGCTCCCTGGGATCTGTAATAAACACATCTCCAAGACATCCTCAGGAGCACTCTGGGATCTGCATTAAATGCATCCACAGGACATCCCTAATAGAGATGGGCGTTATTTAACGTAACCGTTAAAAATAACGGTTATAAATTTGTAACACGTTACTCGAGTAACACGTTTCGCATTTGACACTGTTATTTTTGGAACGTTTAAAGGACGTGTTATAACTTTTGTGGGACGTGAAACTGTTCTAACCCAGCACGGGCATGCGCACAGTTCCTTTTTCGGCCAACTCTTTCTCCATCTTCAAGTCATCTCTCTCTCTCTCTCTCTCTCTCTCTCTCACACATGCGTGCGCGCGTAGATCCTTACTGCGCATGCGTAAGAGTTATTTTTTGGAACGACTTGATGTCAGGACGTTACTTGTACTGCGTTACTTCTGACTGCTGCCGTGTTTGCGGTTCCACGTGCATAGCAGTTATATTGTTAAAACACTCCGTGCTCAGTCGTTTTAATATATAACGGTGTTTGTTTTATAATATCTGTTTGTGTGTGTAATGTTTGTAAATTGAGTAAAAGGTAAAAAAACAAGTCACATGTGAGCTTATTAAACAGTTTCGGATTCCGAAAGGAAATTAGAAATTTGTAACCTTCGTAATAAATCTTTGTGTTACAGCTCAACTACTAACTTAAAAAAACTGTTACAGTTGCATTTATACTTAACTAGAGTTTTAAAAAACCAAGTAAATTTGATTCATCGTTACGTTTCAATCACACGAACGAAATTACATAACAAATATTTGTAACGTTAGAAACCTCGGTTCCAAGTTTTTTTTAATGCTTCAACTTCCAAAAGTCTACCTGTAATAATACAATATGTGTGTCGAAATTAATAAATTTACCAATTTCTTAAGGCATATATAAATGTTATGAATTATCTACTAAATTAGATGCAATAAACCTAAAGTATATTTAAATAAAATCTTGAGCTATCTAGTGGTCATATTAGGAACTTGCCTAGAAATTCACTACATCCATGGGAGCACCTACTCGGATATCCCAGGGAGCGTCTGCTCGGACATCCCAGGGAGTGCCTGTTGGGACATCCCAGATAACTCCTGCTCGGACATCCCAGGGAGTTCCTCAGAGTAGCTCCGTGGTAGCTCCCTGTAACGACATCCCTGGGAGCTCCCAATATGAGGAATTTAGGATGACCCAAATTTGTCTTCCAAGGAGCTTCCTGAGATGTGATGTACTTTTCGAGGAGGTACTTGGGATGTCCTAGGGACACGCTTTTTCGGAGCTCTCAGACATTCGAAATATCCATCCGTAGGACATCCCGAAGATCGCATGTACCCGGATATCCTCAAAGTATGTCCCTAGGACATCCTGGGGACTTGCTGTGCTGGTAGGGTCGTCGCATCATTACAATAAAATTGTTGTTAGTAGGCCTACCTTGTTCCATAACATGTCATTTGCCACAGACAAATATTTGGTTTACCACCATCATATTTTCAATGTTAGGCCTAAGGTAGTAAAACTATTCAGCAAAGAAATTTCGTAAATTCCCAGGTTAAAGGAACATACTGTGTAAGACTAAAAAATTCGTGGAGAATTTTACACCACTTTATTGGAAAACACGTGTCCTCGAAACCAAGTCAAGACTCGCAATCAAGTTACAAACAAACTCTGCTACACATAAATAATCAATGTATCATTTGTAACGTTCCAACCACAGACACAATACAAAAAAAAATGTAACTTGGGCTTTGTTTTTGGAAAATGAAACAGTCTGCTTGTTCGGCAGTTTCATCGAAATGCTAAAAATATATCCATTTGGAGAATATACGAAACAGAATTTCAATAAATATATGTTACATTCGAACGTCAGACTTGTAGTTGCTAAGCAATAGTTTACTTGAGTGTGTTGACCCTGGCAACATTTACTTTTTCCCTCGTGTATTTCCTGTGTACCTACGGAGTCATTTAGATACTTCAAGAGCAAAAATGTAAACACAATTTGACTTACTCAGTTTATGACGTTGAATACTTTGATTGGTTGGCTGCAAACATGAAACGCTAAAACTTGGAAGTTCGTCATATTTTACCGCGATGTGTTTAGCGCGATGCGCCGGAATAATGTGTAAAGCAGGTTGTAGCCATCGGCGTTAGCGTACATAGACTCATCGCTTGTTGTAATGTATTATTATAACGCGACATCTATTGCAGCTGGGCCATGAGACAGTAGTAGGTAATTTTTAATGTTTCTCAAAGATTACTTCTGTGTAAAAAGAAGTTTATATACAGTACCATATATTGAGAGCTAAGACTGTTTCATTATTATAAGTAAAAGCAGTTGGAATTCTAACTTAAAAAATACATAAAAATCCTAAGGAAACCCAGGAAAAACTCACAGAAATGTATACAAACAGTGATACTTCAAACTGTTTGTACATTCTATAATAATAATAATAATAATAATAATAGTTTATTTATTTATTTATTATGTTTAAAGTGCCATCCAACAGTCTTGCGACCAATAACAGGATGACACTAAACAAATAACAGCCCATACAGCACAGCGACATTGTGGCAACGTTGCTACAAAGTTTCGCCCAAAATAATCAACGTTGTCACAACATTTCGTTACGTTGTAACAAAGTTGCCACAACGTTGCTACAACATCCAGATGTCACAAATCTGCAACGTTGCGTGGGGAGGTTGCTGCAACGTTGCGTGGGGACGTTGCTACAACGTTGCGTGGGGACGTTGCTACAATGTTGCGTGGGGACGTTGCTACAACGTTGCGTGGGGATGTTGCTACAACGTTGCGTGGGGATGTTGCTACAACATTGTGTGGGAACCTGCCTGCAATGTTGCAGGGGGACGTTGCTGCAACGTTCTACAACGTTGCGTGGGGATGTTGCTACAACATTGTGTGGGAACCTGCCTGCAATGTTGCAGGGGGA
>PNEQ01060114.1:0-29986 GCA_003012365.1 Medauroidea extradentata | reverse complement strand
ATTTGCGCGAATTTTTGTAAAAAATTACATAATTACATTGCTTTCTGCTATTGTTTTGCCACCCAAAATATGGCGACTCGTGAAAAATAACGTCCTGCGCATGCGCAGTTCGAAAATGTTCGAAAATGATCGGCTTCACATGATAACTATTGAAATGTACGGCAGCTGCCACTCCATAGACTAATACCTCCATGGAAATTACCTAAAACCTTTTTTAAATAAAATAATTAGTCAGAACATATACAATTTGAACCCCCCTTCTCCCTTCGACAATAACAACTACAACTACATGTACAGCAACTGTTAACTATGCCAACTAATTACCGCATTACATTAAAATTGTATTTTGCATAAAAGAACTGCTCACGTTACTTATTTCTTTGGTGTTCTACTCTACTGCAACATATGCATTTGTATAGCATACTAATTAATGAGAGGAACGGAAAGGGTTATTTACAACTTAGGAAATATGTTACTTGAGAACTAAATGAAATATTATATGGTGCATCCCTGTTAGACTGAGGCAGAACCTTCCAAATTTTCTTGGCTATTTGTGTTGCAGAAAATCAAGTTATTTGCCATTTGTGACCTTGTATTTTGTTATGTGCTTTCTTCTTAGTTCAATTATTCAAAAAAAAAATAAAATGAAAGAATTTATTTACTGAATGTACTAATGAAAATCAAATCTCTATCGTCGGTGGCTATTACCACTGCAGACCAAAATTTTAAAGGGTATCTGTTGAGGTCAAATAATTGTTGCGGCATCATTATAATGGTATTGATATACATAACATGGTTTATGATTAGAAAGAGGCCAATGTGTTTGACATTCTGTTTTTATTTCTGGCCAAACTACAGAATACCTCAACTTTGAAATTACCGTCTAACTATAGGCCTATCAGTTATTGTGTTCAAGAGTGAAGATATTTATAAAACTAATAAAATAATACGAAAACAACTATTTATTTTATCGTACGTAGTATCATACATATTAGTGACATAATGTGTAAATGGTTACTGGCTTGTTAACGTCACAGTAAATACTTTATATTGAAATTAATATATTTTAATGTTATGCTCTGTAGTTATATATATACCTGTATAGCTAGGTAACAGTTATAAAACAATACGTAACTTATGTTATAAACACAACTGCATTACGCAGTAACTCTACTTCCACGAGAAAAAGGAAAGGACAACTGAGAGCGACAAGCTCCACCTTTTATTTCACTCCAGACTTGAACTTTAGTTCCGCGTCAAAACCTTCAGACCGGCGCGGCGTGGGCGAACACTCGGTAAAACTCGGCCGCTTCCGGCATAAGTCGCGTGTTTCTCCCTGCTCCGTGTCTGATGCGATAAGAAAAGAAAATAGGCGTCTTCACGTCTGCAACCCGGTAGAGGAAATATATGACATCCAGGAAGAAGCGCAGGCGGGACAGAGCTGTGGTAGGAAAGATTCCTGTGCTCCACTTGTAGGCAGTTGGTCTGTAATGACTAGAGCCGCGATTTTATGGCGAAAAGATTTGTGCAACATTTGGTTTCGATGCGTCATGTGCACACCTGCAGCTCTGCTACAAATTTCTGTGGTTGGATGATTTTACTCTCACTTGCCTTGGCAAATTATAGACGTACAGACTCACAATAATCTTATTCTGATTGGTGCAGTAAAATGAGAAACGTGTCTGAACGAAAACACGCTGTCAATAACCTTGAAACAGAACTGCCGATGTGCACGTGAGTCACTGAAACAAAGTGGGGCAAAAATCTTTTCGCGACAAAATCGTGGCCCTAGTAATGACTTGTCCCATTGGCAGCTTCGCCAACTAAGGAAGGGATGAAAGGACAAGAGGAGTGGTAGCATTCTGCTCGATCTGCCAGGTTAACATACTAAGAAAGTAACCTGACTTCAGTTTTATGTACTCGTTTACACCCTGTTCATATTATCAAAATGGAGGATCTTTTAAAATTATTTATCAAGCTGTATATCTGAGGAACCGTATTTTAGTATTTCATCAAATTCCTTACCTATGAAGGACACAGTAAGATGAATTGACTTTAAAGCATTTCGTACATGCAGTAGGTATATACAGTTTCTAAATAACGGCCATTTTTGTATTTTTAGCGTAGTACTGCATATCTTAGGAAATATTTTTCAGAATTTCATCAAACTTGTTACACACATACTACATACAAAGCTAACACGACTTTTACGTATTTCGTTCATCGTGTGTTTATATTTTCAAAATTGCGGCCAGTTTAAAATTTTTAGCAAATTATTACACGTCTTAGGAAATATTTTTTTCAGAATTTTATCAAACATGGTACACAAATACTACATACAAAGCAATTTC
Source organism: Medauroidea extradentata (assembly GCA_003012365.1). Taxonomy (NCBI): domain Eukaryota; kingdom Metazoa; phylum Arthropoda; class Insecta; order Phasmatodea; family Phasmatidae; genus Medauroidea; species Medauroidea extradentata. The sequence goes on along the minus strand of PNEQ01060114.1, from coordinate 27,635 downwards.
TAAGTATCGGTCATTTTTTATTTTTAGCATATTACGTCATACATAAGGAAATATTGCTCTGTACTTAATAAAATTTAGTACACATACCTACACAAATTAGTAAGTTGCCTGGCTTTTGTATTTTATATTGATCTTGTGTTAAAATTTCCATAAATGCGACATTTTTTTTTTTTTTTTTAGTTACGCTCAACTGAGAAAATGTTTTCAAATGTTTAATAATCTTGGTTTACATAAAAATTTGACTTGTCTTTTTCATTGAGGTTTTTGTTCACTACATCTCAACATTTTCCAAACTGTAATATTTTTTTTTATATTTAGGAGTTATTTGTCACATATCTAAGGATATACTTTGTTCGAATTTTATTTAACTCAGTACACATATACTACTTAGCATACTGGCTTGAATTCTGTGTATTTCTTTTACCTATTGTGTGGTCATATTTTTTGTAATTGCGGTCATCTTTATATTTTCGCATAGTATGACATATTTTAGGAAATATTTATCCCGCATATTCTTAGTTAGTTGACTGAAATTTTGTGTGTTTTGTTCATTCTTTGGTAAAATTTAGAAAATGGTGGCCATTTTTTTCTTTGTGATAAAAAGACCGCTTAGAAAATTTGTTTCCTAATTCAATCAAACAGGGTAAAACTTACACGTATATTACATAGTAAGCTAATGTAACTTTTGTATATTTCGTTAATCATAAGTGTGAATTAATATTATTATTTAATATTACCAGACGTACATTAACTATTTTAATTTTCCGGGTTAAATCGCATCCACTTTGAGGATAGTAGGCTTATCAGTTCTGCTGGTATCTTCATGTTTTGTTCGTATATATTCTCTGCACACTTCAGTGATATTAATTTTGAAGCATGCAATTAATATGAAAATTCACGTTATTCCAGATTGTACATTTACAAAAATTTGTAAAAGCAAAGATAAATGTCTTAAAATTTTTACAAACTGTACCTCTGTTTCTTCACAAACAAATGATTTTAGAAAGAAAGTATTTGTACTTTTACAAGTATAAGGAGAGTACTTGTAAATTTTGCAAACTTGGTTGAGTGAATATCAAGCAATGGCTGTTGTGTGACTATGACGAGGTAGTTGTTAAAACAACTGGCAAATGTTGGTGATTGATTGTGTGCATAGCAAGTTCGATTGTTGTATGCGCGGCAAGCCAGCTTTGAAGTACAGAAATGTAAGAGGGAATCAGTATGGGCTTGTATGGGATTGTATGGGCTTGTATGGACTTGTATGGGCTTGTATGGGCTTGTATGGACTTGTATGGACTTGGCAATGTGGTTGACTAAGTGACTAGGAACTTATCTCTCACCACTGCACTCCACCATTACACATCTCGAGCTCCATCTGATGAAACAGATAAAAGTTATTTTTCTCGTCTTACATGTTTTGGTTTTACAGTCAAATCGTAGGGGACATGCAGTTAGAATTTACTATTGTTCGATAATTTCTTGACGCTTATTTGCGAAGGTAACGAGCTGATGATGAAGTTTCTCGATAACCATTTTGTAAATTATTTATCTGGTAAATTATGGAAACGAATCTTAATAATTTTTGACGAAATCGATTTGTTGGATTATGGTGTGCAAGGCTTGTTTTTTTAAATTATGTATTCTGAACCAAAATGTTTTGATGCATGAGAGAGTGTGAATTCTTAAAAATCTGTTTAGATAGTCCTTTTTGTATATTATAATTTCAGGACAGCATCGACATGCTTGCATGTAAAAGTTAATTTAAAAAGAATCATGTTGAACTCTTAGACGAAAAACTTCTGCACTGCAGTAACAGTGTCACTATGGGATCAGTTATGTAGTAAATTACATAGGATCAGTTTTGTAGAAAATTACATGTTTTTAGTTTAAAGCATTGGATTTTTAAATATGTGAACGACATACTTGTCAGCTGTATGGAAAAATGAATCGTAATGTATATAAAGTGTGCGTGATGTGAGAGGGAGAGCGAATGCGAGCAGAAGGATGTCTTACTGCGGGAGAGGTGGTCTGATTGGAGGCGAACAATCATCGTCGTGATTGATGTACTTTGTGACGGATGGTGTTCGCCTTGATGTTGAGTGATGGTGCCGCAGTAATGAAGCCGAACACACGCTGAGTGTTAGGTTGGTGCGACACTTTCCTCGCCAATCATCTTTGTTTGGCTGGAGAGGAGCGTGACCAACCACCGGGGACAGACGAATATCACACTTGCGGCTCCGGTGTTGAGCGGGCAAAAGTTGGCACTCGTGCGTTCCAGGTTGAATCGGAACACATAAGTAGGTCTACGGACCACATTTCTCTTGCCTGGGTCTCCCGTGATTGTCATGGACCTTCAAACCGTTTGCAATATCGAAGTACCCAAGGGAACCTATTAGGTACCTAACCTGATATTTTATGAAATATTTATACAGGGTGAGGATGCTAACTGTTTAAAGCTCCCCGCAGTGACACTGAAGACTCCGAGACAATTGATTCGACACAGGACATGTAGGGTCCAAACGGACGGGAAAGGCCGGAAATTCGCTTTCAAGTTTCCATGACGTCACATCCGGTGTGTCCGCATCAGGTGCGTACGAACGAGTATTCAAAGGAGTTCCTTCGATCCAACCTGTCTTTGTGGCTCAGTGTCTGCGTCAGAACTTGTAAACTTGCGGTCAGAGGTTCGTGTCCCAGTGTCGACAATTTGTTGTCAACGTTACTTTTTGCAATTTTAACTTACTTCAACTGTTATTTCTTTGTAACCCTTTGCTACATAATTTATTTTATTTTGTTTTAGCTGTGTTCTACATTTTTTGTTTACAGCCCCATTAGTTTGTATTTGTTTTTTTCATGTTCGATAAAGTTGTTAGCAAAGACGAGCTGTTGGCTCGGTGTGCACTTTTGCGGACAAGTTTGTATCAATTGTTCTCTATCATGAAGCTTACGGCGACATTGTTATGATATTTTAAACAAGGAATCACCGAACCGGTACAAAGTACATCTTTTTAATTAATCAGTCCTAATAATGTACATAATGGGCGCAATAACTCATTAAGACAACAGTCACTTTAAGTTAATGTGTCAAATGATGCAGAATTACGACAAACAAAATAAAATAAATTATGCAGCAAAGGGTTACAAAGAAATAGCAGTTGAAGTAAGTTAAAATTGCAAAATGTAACGTTGACAACAAATTGTCGACACTGGGACACGAACCTCGGACCGCAAGTTTACAAGGTTCTGACGCAGACACTGAGCCACAGAGACAGGTTGGATCGAAGGAACTCCTTTGAATACTAGTTCGTACGCACCTGATGCGGACACACCGGATGTGATGTCATGGAAACTTGAAAGCGAATTTTCGGGCCTTTCCCGTCCGTTTGGACCCTACATGTCCTATGTCGAATTACTTGTCTCGGAGTCCCCAGTGTCACTGCGGGGAGCTTTAAACAGTTAGCATCCTCACCCTGTATAGAGTTACCGCATAACCTATGGTACGAGGTTAAATCGCGTTTTGCTGGGGCTGTCGTTAAAATTACCTGTGACTATCTCTATGTACACATCAGGTCATAGGGTATCGTTACATGCTAAGGTCTAGGGCACTGGCCAGCATTTTGAAGTTTCATTCTACAAACATGTTCGAAGGGGAATAAATGCGCGTGAAACGTATTTAGGAAGAAAAAAAAATATATTTTCTGTCACTTTAAATGTTTAATGGGTTTTGTACATTATAGTAGACAGCAAAAAATATTATCTTCCAGAGCTAACAACAAATGTAATGCGTAACCAGTGTTGCTATCTCTTTTAGTTATGTTATGCGCTAACATTCTTCCTGAAATGAAAAAAAAACTAAATATAATGGTTTACATTCAGTACTAAGAACATCAATAAATAGGGTTTGTAATTATTTTGAACAAAATTGAAGATATCCTTCGTTTAAAAAACAGCGAAAACAGAGTCTAATCTTGTTAGAAAGTAATTGAGAGTTTCATGAACATCCGACATTGTTGCAAACCTATTTATTATAGTAAAGAGAGAAGTTATACACAGGTAACTATTTCTACTACAGGCAAAAATTACCTAATATATCCCTAGTGGTAATGCAAAGAGGAGTCCATAGGTGAAGTTACAAAATATACCCCTGATGGTACTGCAATGAGGAGTCTATAGGCGTAGTTACATAAAATACCCCCGGTGGTACTGCAAAGAGGAGTCTAAAGGTGAAGTTACATAACATACACTTGATGGAACTGCAAAGAGGAGTCTAGAGGTGAAGTTACATAATATACCCATGGTGGTACTGCAAAGAGGAGTCTATAGGTGTAGTTACATAATATATCCCTAGTGGTACTGCAAAAAGTAGTCTAAAAGTGTAGTTACATAATATACCCCTGGTGGTAACGCAAAGAGGAGTCTATATATGAACTTACATAATATACCCCTGGTGGTACTGCAAAGAGGAGACTATAGGTGAAGTTACATAATATACCCATCGTGGTATTGCAAAGATTAGTCTATAGGTGAAGTTAAATAATATACACCTGGTGGTAATGCAAAGACAAGTCTATAGGTGAAGTTACATAATATACACCTGGTGGTATTGCAAAGATTAGTCTATAGGTGAAGTTATAAAATATAAACACGGCGGTATTGCAAAGATTAGTCTATAGGTGAAGTTACATAATATACACCTTGTGGTAATGCAAAGAGGAGTATGTGTGTGAAGTTACATAAAATACCCTTAATGGTAATGCAAAGTGTAGTCTATAGGTGAAGTTACATTATATAACCATGGTGGAACTACAAAGCGGAGTCTAGAGGTGAAGTTACATAATATACCCCTGGTGGTATTGCAAAGAGGAATCTGTAGGTGAAGTTACATAAAGAACTTCTGGTGGTACTGCAAAGAGGAGTCTATAGGTGAAGTTACATAATATACTGCTGGTGGTACTGCAATGAGAAGTCTATTATTTTAGTTAGACTGTATGCCCCTGGTGGTATTGCAAAGTGAAGTCTATAGGTGAAGTGACATAATATACCCCTGGTGGTACTGCAAAGAGGAGTCTATACGTGAAGTTACATAATATACCCCTGGTGGTAATGCAAAGAGGAGTCTATATTTGAAGTTACATAATATACACCTAGTGGTACTGCAAAGAGGAGACTATACGTGAAGTTACATAATATACGCCTGGTGGTATTGCAAAGATTAGTCTATTGGTGAAGTTACATAATATACACCTGGTGGTACTGCAAAAAGGAGTCTATAGGTGAAGTTACATAATATACTCCTGGTGATATTGCAAAGAGTAGTCTATAGGTGTTTGTTACATAATATATACCTGGTGGTAATGCAAGGCGGAGTCTATACGTGTAGTTACATAATATAGCCCTTGTGGTACTGCAAGGCGGAGTCTATAGGTAAAGTTACATAATATAACCCTAGTGGTACTGAAAAGGGAGTCTATAGGTGTAGTTACATAATATACACCAGGTGGTACTGCAAGGAGGAGTCTATAAGTGAAGTAACATAATATGCCATTGTTGGTATTGCAAAGCGGAGTGTATATGTGAAGTTACATAATAGATTCCTGGTGATACTGCACAGCGGAGTCTATAGGTGTAGTTACATTGTATACCCCTGGTGGTATTGCAAAGAGTAGTCTATAGGTGTAGTTACATAATATACAGCTGGTGGTAATGCAAGGCTGAGTCTATAGGTGAAATAACCTAATATAACCTTGGTGCTACTGCAAAGAGGAGTCTATATGTGAAGATACATAATGCATTCCTGGTGATACTGCACAACGAAGTCTATAGGTTTAGTTAAAGTATATACACCTGGTGGTATTGCAAAAAGTAGTCTATATGTGTAGTTACATAATATACACCTGGTGGTAAAGCAAGGCGGAGTCTATAGGTGAAGTTCCATAATATATCCCTGGTGGTACTGCAAGGAGGAGACTATAGGTGTAGTTACATAATATACACCTGTTGGTAATGCAAGGCGGAGTCTATAGGTGAAATAACATAATATAACCTTGGTGCTACTGCAAAGGGGAGTCTATATGTGAAGATACATAATAATACATTCCTGGTGATACTGCACAGCGGAGTCTATAGGTGTAGTTAAAGTATATACAATGGTAGTACTGCATATTTTAGTCTATAGGTGTAGTTACATAATATAACCCTGATGCTACTGCAAAGTGAAGTCTATATTTGAAGTTAAAAAATATTCCGCTGGTGTTACTGCAAAAAGTAGTCTATACGTGTAGTTACATAATATATCCCTGGTGGTACTGTACAGCGGAGTCTATAGGTGAAATAACATAATATAACCTTGGTGCTACTGCAAAGGGGAGTCTATATGTGAAGATACATAACACATTCCTGGTGATACTGCACAGCGGAGTCTATATGTGTAGTTAAATTATATACAATGGTGGTACTGCAAAGATTAGTCTATAGGTGTAGTTACATAATATATCCCTGATGCTACTGCAAAGTGAAGTCAATACGTGAAGTTACAAAATATACACCTGGTGTTACTGCAAAGAGTAGTCTATAGGTGAAGTTACATAATATATCCCTTGTGGTACTGCAAGGCGGTGTCTATAGGTGAAGTTACATAATATATATATATATATATATATCCCTTGTGGTACTGCAAGGAGGAGTCTATAGATGAAATATCATAATGTAACCTTGGTGCTACTGCAAGGAGTAGTCTATATGTGAAGTTACGTAATATATCCCTGGTGGTACTGCAAGGAGGAGTCTATAGGTGAAATAACATAATGTAACCTTGGTGCTACTGCAAAGAGTAGTCTATATGTGAAGTTACATAATATATCCCTTGTGGTACTGCAAGGCGGAGTCTATAGGTGAAGTTACATAATATATCCCTGGTGGTACTGCAGGGAGGAGTCTATAGGTGAAATAACATAATATAACATTGGTGCTACTGCAAAGAGTAATCTATATGTGAAGTTACATAATATAACCCTTGTGGTACTGCAAGGCGGAGTCTATAGGTGAAGTTACATAATATATCCCTTGTTGTACTGCAAGGCGGAGTCTATAGGTAAAGTTACATAATATAACCCTAGTGGTACTGAAAAGGGAGTCTATAGGTGTAGTTACATAATATACACCAGGTGGTACTGCAAGGAGGAGTCTATAAGTGAAGTAACTTAATATGCCATTGTTGGTATTGCAAAGCGGAGTGTATATGTGAAGTTACATAATAGATTCCTGGTGATACTGCACAGCGGAGTCTATAGGTGTAGTTAAAGGATAAAAAATGGTGGTACTGCAAAGATTAGTCTATAGGTGTAGTTACATAATATAACCCTGATGCTACTGCAAAGCGAAGTCTATACGTGAAGTTACAAAATGTACACCTAGTTTTACAGAAAAGAGGAGTCTATAGGTGTAGTACATAGTATACCCCTGGAGATACTGCAAAGAGGATTCTATAGGTGTAGTTACATATTATAACCCTGGTGGAACTGATAAGCGGAATCTATAAATGAAGTTACATAAAATACCCCTGTTGGTACTACAAAGAGGAGTTAATAGGTGTAGATATATAATATGCCCCTTGTGGTACTGCAAAGCGGAGTCTATAGTAGAAGTTACATAATAAACCCCTGGTAGTACTGCAAAGAAGAGTCTATAGGTGTTGTTACATAATATTCTCCTGGTGGTACTGGCAATCGGAGCTTATAGGTGAAATTACATAGTATACTTCTGGTGGTACTGCAAAGAGGAATTTTATTTTTAGTTACATAATAATGATGGTGGTACTGCAAATAGGAGTACATATGTGTAGTTACATAATATAATCCTGGTGGTACTGCACAGCGTAGTCTATAGGTGAAGTTGCATAATATTCTCCTGGTGCAACTGCAACGAGGAGTCTCTAGTTGTAGTTTCATAATATACCCCTGGTGGTTCTGCAATGATGAGTCTATAGGTTAAGTTACATCCCTGGTGGTACTGCAAAGCTGCATCTATAGGTGAGGTTACATAATATACCCCTTGTGGTTCTGCAAGGTGGTGTCTATAGGTGAAGTAACATAATATACCCCTGGTGGTACTGAAAAGAGGAGTCTATAGGTGAAGTTACATAATATATACCTGGTGGTACTGCATGGCAGAGTCTATGGTTTAAGTTACATAATATACCCCTAGTGGTACTGCAAAGAAGATTCTATAGGTGAAGTTACATAATATACCCCTGGTGGTACTGCGAAGATTAGTTTATAGTTGTAGTTACATAATATAACCCTGGTGGTACTACAAAGAGGAGTCTATAGATGAAGTTACATAATATACCCCTGATGCTACTGCAAAGCGATATAGAACCCCATGATAACAATGAGCCCCAGTAGATTCGAATTTTTGGGTGTGGACAATTTTTTTTTTTGCCTGTCTCGTAAATGTTAACTGACGTCGTACAGCCACCTATCGTGTCCTTACCACAGAGCACAATGCTGCGACAATTGATGTCTATTTGTCCATAAATGTAATGCTTACCTTACAGGGATATATTTTTCTTCAAGCTGCAAGAAATAATGGTGGCATTTATTTTACAGGATGTTTCCGTCATTAATTGAGACGAGTTAAGTGGAGACTGGAGATATTTTTGTCTAATGTTGGTAACGACACCTTGAACACAGGTGAGGCTGAAGCAAAGCCGGTATGAAGCAGTGGTGGAACAGGTTAGAGATACTTGGATATCCTGAGATAACTGCAGGTCAATGACAGTGTTCGCCATGTTCTCCACATGTGAAAAATGTAGAAAACTTTCGGAAATTGGACATTTTGTTTTGGGGTAAATAACGTTATTAAGATATTAATAGTAAAAATGTAGGTTTATAATTAGTAAAGCTTCACAATTATTGAGTTTCTGGAGTGCAATTGTTGTCAAATTTCATTACAATGTACAGACTAGTGTTATGTATTTGTACAATTATGTAACTATGTTTAGCTACGAAGCTCTTAAACATTTGTGGCACAAGGACACATCTAAGATACAAGTATACTGGCTGCATACTGCACCTGACTGTACACTGTGCAGAGTTCGATAATAACTGCTACTGTAACTGTAACAATGGTCAGAAAGTAGATACCAACGTAACTAATAAGACAACTTTTATCAACAAACGTGCAAATTAAAACTTAAACTATAAAATCTTTCACATAAATTTGGAAGTATTAAAAAATAATACGTAAATTTTATCTTGTGCTACCTTCCAACATAGTGGATTTATAATAATGTCCTCTTAATATTATGATTGAAGGGGACACAATCAACACACAAAATGAGAAGGATGGCAAATCAAATAACATACTTGAGATTGATTGTATTTCAAAGCAATTCATGTTTAGGCCAACGTGCAGGATTACAAAATGACTAGAGATTGCTTTGAAAAAGATACATTTACAACGATCATGAATATTCTGTGAGCATCTGATTAACAAAAATATGGATTCACGACATTATAGCGAATTACGATCATTTCCAACAAAATAAGTAACTTGTTTGCAGAACTGATTGTAAGTGTTAACTCTATTAGACACTTAGCCAACTCACCTGTTGGCATCCCAATTATGTTAGGTGCACAGCACGTTACTAAAGCAAAATACAAATACAATGTTAATGGTTAAAACCAAGTGACAAACATTATACTAAATTTCAGGTGACTATAACTTAGTGACTTGCATACACACTTCACGATATCATTTGAACATCATAGACTTAACATGAATATACTATGTGACACTTAAGTACCAGTTCAATGGGATAGTACACCGACACTAAAAAAGAATATGGTCACGTAACCCAATGACAAATCTCGTCATTTAGAAAAATTTGGCTTACAATTCTCATAGTTTAAAATCACGTTGCTAATGTCGCCCTCTTACGTGGATCCACATGCGAGCATAACAAAATACAAGAACAGCAATGCAAATTTGTTTCATAACAGAATCATCACTTTAGCCTAAGAAGGGAATTTACAAATTTAAGCGACCACAAGTTCTGGACACATCCACTTGTTCCAACTAGCGTCATCAAAACAACTGATAATTAACCGTCAAGTAACATGTAGCAAAACCAATTTGAGAAAGTACAATTATTCGGAATCCAACAACAAATATACATCGCAGAAGTGCGTTTCACCCAGTACAAAAGTAGCAGGCTAACACACATTGGCAATGCAGCCCTAACACGCTCATACTTACAAAACATACAAAATTACATGACAAATCAAGAGCTAATCGAAAGCTAATTTTCCTTAGGCGGAGCCAAAACAACAACTAAGACAACTAAACAAAACTACTTTACTGTCATGAAGGCAGCCGTCTCTGCATTTCATGGAGGGACATAGTCCGAATACCTAAGGTGGAGCACGCGTACAGACATTAGACTATCAGACGATCCGCCTCCGGACAGACAAGGAAGAGAGTAGGCCCAGCCACAGAGAACGACTCACTTGGCCAGAGCTCGCCACTGCGCATGTGCAGGAAGAGGAAGAGGTAGAGTAGACGGGTACAAGAGAACCTAGATCGATATCACAAAGCAAAGAGAACACCCACTCGAGCCGACAAGTATAACATAGAGTCGCAGAAAGTTAAGCAGGTACAATAAACTCGCCACCACGCGCCACAGACGCCGCAGTTTCCTCAACACCACCGGCGCAACATTCTCCCTAAAAGAACCTCAAGGGCAACCACAGTCACTGCTTAAAGTAACAGCACACATCAAGATCTTCTAGAAGTAGTTGAAAGTACCTCGGAGAAAAAATGTTAAGTAAGGATGGTAAGTACAGTCTTCGTAGAAAGCTTGAAGAATATAAACGCAGCATAGTTCGTTGAATAATCAGTATAAAGGTTCCAAAAGCACAATACTTGTGCACCAGCAGGCTCCATTGGAATCCTTGCAAAGAAGCTGGGGCTTCCCCACCGGTCGGCAACCAATCCAGCAGCAGTTTCTGGTGGTAGGGTATAAGTGGCAGGCACACAGGCACGTGAGATGTCTCGCAGAGGAAGCTACAGGGAGGGGAGGTCACGGCACTCCAGGTGGGCAGCGCACGGTCCCAGCAGAGAAGTCCAAGCAGGCGGTCGGCTCGATAGGCGTGAAAAGTAAAAAAGAAGGCTCAAGAACATAAGAAACCGGGAAACAGATGGATCAGAGTACTACATGGAAAAGAACAAAGCGGAAGTTTAAGCAGATCACAAACATGTCCTAGCAAGATAAGCTAAGCTGAACCACAGCTTCAAAATTCTAATCTATTCATTAACTAATGAGTGAGCATGAAATACAATATTATATCATTATATTAACAAACATTCCAAATTATAACTCTTGGCAACATTCAACTCTTTTATAACAGTTTTAAATGGCTGACATGAGCGTGTCTCACACATTTTGTAGCCTGTAGCAGACACAACAACACAGCATTGGGTCCCAGAAAATTCTTAATGACAAATGGACCAACAAACTTATGAATAAACTTGCCGCTGACCTGCGCCGCAGGAACAATTAGTACAAAGTTTCTGTATAGAACATTATCACCTACTGAGAAGGGAGAAGGAATGTGTTTTAAATTAAGGGTGTTCGAGTGCGATAAAATCATAATTCTATATTTTTATGAAATATCGCTAGTTTTGTAGACGATACTTGCGAGTGTAGTTTCCTCTTACAAAATAATTTTAGCTCGCATGGTTTTCTCATATTGCTTCGTCAAAGTCAAAATTTGCATGTTCTGCTGTCATGCAAATAGTGAAAACCGGTTGACGAATGTAAGCGAAATAATCACAGTGAAATAACATGCCATGGGCTACGTAATAAAACATTAAGAAACATCCCACGAAATAGTTTTATATTATTTTAAAAATGTTGAATTTTGTAAATTTTGTCTGTACTTTTGTGATTTTTCAAAAAATGCAAAATATGACATCGTGGGATTTTAAATGTTTTATTGCATAGTTAGGGGGCTGTAAATTCTCAGCGAATTATTTCCTTTAAGTAGATTGATTGTTTTTCACTATTTGCATGGCAGCGTAACAAGCAAATTTTGACTTTGACGCACCATTATGAGAAATTGTTTTGTAAGAGGAAACTACACTCACAAGTATCGTCTACAAAACTAACGATGTTTCATAAAAATATAAAATTATGATTTTATCGCACTTGAACACCGGTAAGATGCGACAAAACCTCATTATTAGTGGTCGCCAACCGCTTAGCTACGGCCTCACACATGCAATCTCTGCCCTCCTTTGTGAAGTAACTTAAAGGAGAAGGAATGCCCCAGATGTTGAGGAGTGGGTGAGTGAGAAACCAACCCAGGAAGGGAAACAAGAGCGGAACTCCAGTGGACCTGTATGTAGTTCAATAAAAGCTCAGAGTTATAAATTCGAGATCTACATCCCACAAGGTTTGGTCCTGACGATATAAAATGGTCAAACAAACGTTCAAATTCTTGTTGAAATGCTCCACCTGTTTCCCTTGGAAGAATAGGGGCTCGAAGTGTAATGTTTCATAGTTCAACGGAAAGACGTATTCCGAAAGGCTCCCGATGTAAAATACCTAGTGTTATCAGTTAAGATGTTAAGCACTGACCAAAATCTCTCACTCACTTTCACTCACTCCTTCACAAAGTTAAAGTTTCCAAAAATATAAAATAACACACGCCTGCCTACCTGGCTACCTGTCGACCTGCCTGTCTGATGCCCTTGACGACAGCATCAGACCTGTCTACGTACCTCTGTACACCGATGCTGTCTGTATCTCTACACTGCGACTGCTATACTTCTATGCCACAACTCTATACAGCGTACCTGACTTCCACTGCAGCATCCATGTTCAGCATGGTGCTGGAACTTTACTTCTACTGGAACGCCTATGTCCTACTAATACTAGGGGAATCTGTCTATGTCCTCTGACTCAACTACCATGTCTAAAACTTGATCTTTAACTATGTGTAATGATGTGCACTGAGACCAGTGTGTGTGTGTGTGTATCAATGCTAATGCTGTGATATATGTGATGTTACACACAACTGCGTGTGTGTTAAAGTGTTCAACAACTCTATATATGCTGCATGTCACTGAATAAAATGCACAATGGAGCAATGAGTTGTGTTGTTCTATGGTAAAATGTGGCTGTGACTGTCTGTTTTTAAGGGTGATAGTGCATTGAGAAAATAAATATTATAATTTTTTAGTGAAATGTGAAAGTTATTATTTTATTGTTCCATGCAAATTTTTTTTAAATTACTTAATTGCAGTAAATATGTATACTTCTTAACACAGAAACATTTTGTAGTGTGTGATTGTCTGGCAGGACCATATGCATTGCCATCACACCTAATAGGTGATGTGTACGAGTTTCTTGCCAGTATTTAGCTACAACCGTTAGGATGTGACTTTACATATACACAGAAGGAGTTCCAGCACATGCTACTCGTCCCGTTAGTATTCTATTAAATGTAACATTTAATGGTTACGTGGATTGATCGATCATGCCGTGATGTAGGGCCCCAAGTCTTACCCGACCGCCTGAGTGCATTACACATCTATTTGTGGAGTTTTATGAAAGGTAATGTGTATTCAGCCATGACTGCAAATACAGAGGTGTCACACAAGCTCATTTTTAAGCATGTCAAACTATTCGCAGACCCATGATGAGACTAGTTCGTGCATATGTAGAGGCACATAGGGGCCATTTTACACATTTGTTGTGAAGTTTAACTACATAATTTATCAGCATTTAAGCAAACATGGGAAGTGTGACAGTATGACATAAGTCACAGAAAGCACAAAGAATAAACATGTAATCCTAAATGATAACTGAATTTGAGGCTCAGTCGTTCAGTTACTCTATTTAGAGCAGGATAGCAATCTGCTATAAACATATTTGTACCAAATAGATAACTACACAATGCCTGGTACTGGCAACATATGCATTTTGTGCTTGATGAAATGTTACATGAAGCTCACATTCTGTACGGCACAAGTATTGTGAGGTTGGGATTTCATAAATTATCTTAAGTCCTGCCAACTAGTAGGATGCCTCAACTGCCTGCGGTCCAGAAAAGTGTATCTCCCTCCTGCCAACCAATAAGGTGGCTCTCCTGCCTGCCGGCTAGTAGGATGGCTCTTCTGCCTGCTGTCCAGTGAGGTACCTCTTATTCCTTCAGTCCAGTATGGTGGTTATCCCTCCTACTATCTAGTAAGGTGGCTCTCATGCTTCCAGTCCAGTATGGAAACTCTCCCTCCTGCAATCCAGTAAAATGGCTCTCCTGCCTGCTGTCCAATGAGTTGGTTCTCCCTCCTGCATTACACTACGGTAGCTTTCATTCCTGCTGCACAGGAATGAAATCTAACATGCCTGTCATCCAGTAAGTTAGCTCTCCTACCTGTTATTCAATAAGGTGGCTCTCCCGCCTTCTGTCCAGTATGGTGGCTCTCCTGAGGGCCGTCCAATTTGTTGGCTCTTCCACCTACCATCCAGTAAGGTTGTTCTTCAACATTCCATCCTTTAAAGTGGCTCTCCTGTTAGTTGTCCTATATTGTAGCTCTTGTACCTGCCATTCCGGAAAATGGCTCTTCCGCCTGTCGGTCAGCAGGTTTCTCTCCCACCTGCCATCCAGTAGTTAGCTCTTCCACCCACTGTCAAGTTCATAAGCTTTAAGTAAGGTTCGTTAGCTCAGCCGTTCAGTAAGGCGGCTCTCCTTCCTGCTGTCCAATTTTGTAGCTCTCCCACCTGACAACCAGTAAATTAGATCTTCCTCATGCCGTATGTAGCTCTTTTGCCTGCCATCCAGTAAGATGTCTTTTCCGCCTGCCATCCAGTAAGGTGTCTCTCTTGCCTGCCATCCAGTACTGTGGGTCTCCCGTCTGCTGTACATTAATGTGGGTCTCTCGTTTGCCATCCAGTTAGTTAGCTCTTCCGCCTGCTGTTAAGTAAAGTGGTTATCCCGCCTGATGTCCAGTATAGTGGGTCCCCAACCTGATGTTTAGAAAGGTGGATATCCTTCCTGCCGTTAAGTTAGTTAGCTCTATCGCTTTCCATGAAGTAAGGTAGCTCTACCGCCGGCCGTTCAGAAAGGCGGATCTCCTGCCTGCCGTCTAGTAAGTAAGCTCGTCCGCTTGCCATCTAGTCAGGTGTATATCCTGCTAACCAACTATTAAAATGACTCTCATGCTCGCTATCCAGATCAGTTTCTTTCCCGTTTTCCATCCAGTAAATTTGCTCTTCTGCCTGTCATCCAGTAAGATGGCTCATTTTCCTGACTTCCAAAATGTTACCTAGTATGCCCACCGTCAAGTAAATTGTCCTTAACACCTGCCGTCTAGATAGGTAGCTCTCCGCCTGCCGTCTAGTACAGTGGTGTATTTTATGCCGTGTCATCCAATAAGGCGGCTCCTGCGATGTCCATCCATAAGATTTCTCTCCCGCCTGCAGTCAAGATAAATCGTTCTCATATCTGCCATCCAGTAAGGTAGCTCTCCTGCCTTCTGGTAAATGAGGTGATGCTCCTGCTGGCCATCCATTAAGTAAGCTCTTCCACCTTACATCCAGTTCAGTAGCTTTCCCGCCTGCTGTTCAGTAAGGTAGCCCTCCTACTTGCCATCCACTAAGTTGGTTCTTCGGCATACCATCCAGTAAAGTGGCTGTCGAGCCTGCGACTTAGTATGGTGGCTCTTCTGCACACTATCTGGTAATGTAGGTTGTAGTCAAGAAGTTGGCTCTCATTCCTGCCATACAGTGTTATGGCTCTTCCGCCTGCCATCCAGTAATGTGGCTCTACCGCCAGCCATACAGTAAGGTGACTCTTCTGCCTGCCATCTAGTAATGTGGCTCTCCTGCCTGCCATCCAGCAAGGTAGCACTCTTGCTTGCCATCTAGTAAGGTGCCTCTCCCACCTGTAGTTCAGTAAGGTGGCTCTGCCGTATGCACTCCAGTAAGATAGCTCTTGTGCCTGCTCTTCAGTTCTAATGCTCTCAGCACCTGTTGTTAAGTAAGTTGACTCTCCTGCCTGCTGTCTAGTAAGGTGGATATCCTGCCTGCAATCCATTAAAGTGGCTCTCCCCGTCTGTCATCCAGTACGGTAACTCTCCTGCCCGTGTTCAGTAAAGTTGCTCTCCTGCTTGCTGTACCGGAAGGTATGCGGCCCTCCTGCCCGCTATACTGTAAGGTTGTTCTTACGCCTGTCATCCAGTAAGGGTCTATCCTGCATGACGTCAAGTAAGGAGGCTCTTCGCCTGCCGTTCAGTAATGTATGTCTCCTACCTACCATTCAGTAAGTTAGCTCTTCTGCCTGCCATCCAGTAAGGTCTCTCTCCCGCCTGCCTTCCATTCAGTTAGCTCTTTCTGGCAAGATACATAGCTATCCTGCCTGCCATAAAGTGAGGTGTCTTCCCGTAAAATGACTATTGTGCCTGCCATCGACTAAGGTGATACACCTGCCTGCCTTCAATTAAGTTGGCTCTCCCGCCTGCCATTCAACAAGTTTTCTTTCCAGCTTTTTGTCATGTGCAGTAGCCCTACCACTTGCCATTCACCTTTCCTGCTGTTTAGAAAAATATCTTCCTTCCTGCTGCCCAGTGAATTAGCTCTACTGCCTGGCGTCCAGTAAGGTGGCTCTCTTACTGGCCTTCCTGTAAGGTGGCTTTCCTGCATACCATTAAATAATATAACTCTTGTACCTGCCACACAGTTAATTCGCTCTTCTGCCTTCCGGCCAGATAGATGGCTCTTTTGTCTGCTGTTCAGTAAGGTGGTTCTCCTGCCTGCAATCCAGTAAAGAGGCTCTCCTGCCTGTCACTCAAAAAGTTATTCAGTAGCGACAGCATTGGACAATTTGGTTTTATGGATCCTGTTCGGGAATCTGGCACATGTTATGGGTTTTGTGTTGTTTAAATTTTCTCAAATGTGTTTGCAGATTTCTTATTATATTGTTTGAATATTATTAGTACAGTGTTGATATCGTTTCAAGGTTTAGCATTTCGCTGTTGGCACAAGCTGTATGTCATCACTGACAGGGATTTATTAAAAATCCAGTAAATTAGTTCTTCCTCATGCAATCCAGTTAAGTAGCTCTACCATCTGCCATCCAGTTCAGTAGCTCTACCGCCTGCGATCTAGTAAGGTGGCCTTTTTGCCAATCATTCTGGAAAATGTCTCTCCCGCCTGTATTTCAGTAAGGTGGATCTCCCGCCTTCAATCCAGTAAGTTACCTCTCCCGCCTGCCGTCCAGTAATGTGACTTTCCCGACTGCTATCCAGCAAGAAAGCTCTGCTGTGGGCTATCAATTAAGATACCTCTCCTGCCTGCCAACCAGTAAGTTTGTTCTCCCATTTGAGACCCAGTAAGTTAACTTTCTCACCTGCCATCCAATAAGTTATCTCTTCCGCCAGCCATTCAGTTGATGGGTCTCTCATTGGTCCTTCGTTAGGGTAGCTCTCCCATCTGCTGTTCAGTGAATTGCTGCCTGAAAACCAGCAATGTGTCCCTTCTACATGTAATCCAGTAAGGTGGCTCTCCTGCTTGCCTATAGTAAGGAAGCTATCTGCCTGCCGCCCAGTGAGGTGGCTCTCGCATTCATTCCAGTAAGTCAGTTCTTGAGCCTACTCTCCAGTCCAGTAGTTTTTACGCCTACTGATAAATAAGGTGGCTATCCTGCCTGTGTCTCGTAAGTTGGCTCCTCCACCTGCTATCTAATAAGTTGGCTGTTCTGCCTGCGATACAGTAAGATGGCTCTCCGGCGTACTGCCTGTAGTTCAGAAAGGTGGCTCATCTCCGTGCCATCTAGTAATGTGGCTCTCCTGCCTGCAGTCAAGAGAGGTGGCTCTCTTGGATGCTGTCCAGTGAGGTAGCTCTTCGTCTACTGTCAAGAAAGATACCTCTTTTGGCTGCCGCCCAGCCAGGTCCCTCTCCTTCATGCCATTCAGTATGTTGACACTCCCCCGCCTGTGATCCAGTAAGTTGACTGTCATAAATTACATCCACTAATGTTGCTTTCCCGCCTGCCATTCATTAAGTTACTTCATCCAAATGCTGTCCAGTTCAGTAGCTTTCCTGCACGCCAAAAAGTAAGATAAATTTTCTCCCTGCTGTCCAGTAAGGTGCCTCTCATTCCCGCTAACCAGTAAGGTGACTTTCACGCCTGCCATATATTTAGTTAACTCTTCGCCTGCTGTTCAGTTCAGAAGCTATCCCACATATTTCTTGTATGTAAAGTGACTCTACCACTTGCCATCCAGTATGGTGGCCATCACGCTTGCAATTTACAAATGTGCCTCTCTTGCTCACTGTCCACTAAGTTAGCTTTACTATCTACCATTCAGTAAGTTAGCTCTCTTGCCTGCCATCCAGTTAGTCTCCTCCGCTTATAGTAAAGTAATGTGCCTCTCCAGTCTGCATTCCAGTAAGTTAGCTCGTCTGCCTTCTCTCCAGTTCAGTAAATTTCCCGCCTATTGATAAGTAAGGTGGCTCTCCTACCTGCTGTCTAGTAAGGTGGTTCTCCTACCTGCTGTTTAGTAAGGTTAATCTCATGCCTTCATTCCAGTAAGCTAGATCTTCTGCCTGCTCTCCAGTTCAATAGCATTCCCGCCTGTTGTTAAGTAAGGTGGGTCTCCGTCCTTCTGTCCATTAAGGTGGCTGTTCTGCCGGCCATCCAGTTAGCTGGTTCTTCTGCCTGGTGTCCAGTAATTTTGCTCTCCCATCTGCAGTTCATTAAGTTAGCTCTACTGCTTACCTTCCATTTAGGAGGTTTTCCTGCTTGCTGTCCAGTAAAGTTGCTCTCCCGCCAGAATTACAGTTAGTTAACTTCTCTGCCTGCTATTCAGTAAGTTGCTACTCCCACCTACTGTGCAGTAATTTAGATTTTCTACCTGCATTTTTAAAAGCTAGCACTCCCGCCTGCCGAAAAACATGGCGTTCCTCTTGCCTGACATCCAGAGAAGTGTCTCTCCCACCTGCCTTCTAGTCATTTGGCTCTTCTGCCTGGCAACCCATATAGCCCAGTAAATATAGACCAAAAACAGGTTCGATATGACACAAATTCATAATTAGCTGAAATTTTTAGGATTTGCTTCTAAGTATGTGTAGAATGAATCCTGAAAAGTCCCCTAATATCCCATGTGAGCTTCCATCCAAAATGGCGGATCAAAGATGGCGACCAGGAAGGTTATACCTTGTTTGATGTTTTCACTCACAGCCCAGCCAAAATACATCAGTTTTTAATTCTGAAAAAAACCTATGTACTCTACAAATATGCCGATTTTTAGTTATATCAATGTTCTCCCAATAAACAATTGTAAATAACATTTGCGATGACTTATTTTATGTCAACATTCAAAACTTTCTAGGTTCAAAATTCAATGTTGGTTTATTTCCCCTCATATCTATCAAACTACTGAAAAATCGTAAAAATGTACTCATACGTTTTTGTAGACCGAAGTGTGAGGAATGTTATGAAATAATAATTTCGAAGATCGGATCAAAAATTGTTGAAATATAGATTTTGTTACTAAAATGTGAGTGGTGCTCTCAAAGTAAAATTTTTCGTGTATATTAAGGTACTTGATAGGTTACTGTAAATTTTTCTTAGTTACGTTTTAATACAATATTTCTGAGTTACGTAATGTCCTTTACTTAATGAATTAAATCAAATTGTAAAAATTCTTCTTACCCTACTCACCAGCACCCCTTACATTCACATTTGCCAAATAAATTAAAACACAAACAAAACAAACATTTATCTGCTAATAATAAATAAAAACATTTAGGTCAGTCATTGAACAACTTCATAGACAATATTATCATCAACATATTCTTCTTATTCTTCAAAACTGTTACTAGCAAGTCTAGAATTTTCACAAGCCTCTCCTTAGCAATAGGCACAAAACTTGGTACACTGAAGGACTAATCTCTTGCACTGGCATCTTGCATCACAGTTTCTGGTTGCAGTTATTTTGCAGTGACAATATATTAGTTGTAGAAGTTCTTCTGAGGCTGCAGGAAGCGTTGAAGGCACAATATATCTTCCTTCATGCACCATCCCCATTCAGTAGGAT
The DNA here is from genome assembly GCA_003012365.1 of Medauroidea extradentata. Taxonomy (NCBI): domain Eukaryota; kingdom Metazoa; phylum Arthropoda; class Insecta; order Phasmatodea; family Phasmatidae; genus Medauroidea; species Medauroidea extradentata. The sequence continues at coordinate 7,535 of PNEQ01060114.1, read as the reverse complement.
CCAGGTTGTTCCCCAGCCACTATTGGACTTGATGATACACTTGAAAGGAATGTTGTGAAGCTGCTGCACTTGTTGGTGGTAGAGTTGCCAGGTTAAGTTTTGAATATAGGGTTTTGGTTACTTCTTTATTGTAGTAGATGTATCGCAAGTCATCCAGAGAATTAGTTTGTCTTCCTCAAAAAAGAAGTTTCAAAAATAATTCTCCAATTTCAATGACCTTTTGAGGATCAAGTTCAGGACTGCTGAACTGTGAAACCAAAGAACGCAACTCGTGATTTTGATGCATCAACTTATATGCTCTAGATTTCCCCTTTCTGAATATTGCTAACATGGTGTCACATCCAGTGGCTGCATGTAGGAAGAGAAGGGTATCCTTCATTGGCCCTACAGCTTCTTGTATTTTGGTTACATTGTAACATTTTTCTTCATAGTTATGGGACCGGGGTCGTAAAAAGTACAGTGCAGTTCCTGGTTTACCTCGTGCAATCAGAATTGCAAGCAAATCTGTATCAGTACCAATTACTACGACTGGTCTGGAACTGGTCCGACTGACATTTATTGCAGTCTAGCAGATTGGTGTATCTCCGTCACCATCTGCCTGTAAAACGTTTATTTTTTCAGATTGGAAATATCTTATCATCATTTGTATTAGTCTTGACTTGTTCTCAGAGTTTCGCAAAAAAATTAACTTGTTTTGTCGTTGCCACCATATGTTCGTCAAAAGCAATAGTCGCAGACATTTTTGACATCATCCTTCTTTTCCTCTCCACGTTTTTAGTTGATAAAGCAGATTTGTATCCGTCAAAAACAACTGCCTCACACTGAGAGAACTGTTTATGCACAAACCTAACATATTTGAGGCATATATCTCTGTAGGTGTCAGACTCACCCCAAACCAAAGCATGAATTAGAAATCCTCCATCTACAACGGACGAGTAGTTTGATGGTGGTTTAACACATGGTTCAACTGATTCAATGATTGCTGCTAAAGTTGCTTTTGCTGTCTTTCTGAGTGAAACTTCATCAAAGAGTTTGGGGGGTTGAGGGGCTAATTCGTACTTTAGATGATCTCTTAAATTTTCATTAGATTTGAGCACAGCAGCAATCCAGACCAACAACTGTAGCGGATTCATTCCTTATTATCAATGTATTGTTCGTGGCAGATATTGGCAAAACTCTTTTCTTCCTCTGAAGTTTAAGATCCCCAAAGGAATCTCCTGCAATCGAGGACAGTATTTTTTCACCAACTTCTCTGGAACTGTCACAATTTGTTTTATCATCAGCAACCAACCCACTAGATGTATTGATTAATAATTGTTTAGGTGAACTGTCATTGAAAGGTTTGTGAAGTTGTAGCAAATTGGATAGCTTTGTCAAATCAAAATCATCTCGTAATTGTCTGGAAGGCCGAAACTCTATGCTGGTCTGATGAAACAAAATTTTTTTCACAAAAGTCTTCCAAGGTTTCTGATACCTTCATGTTCATAGGGCATGAAGAAACCAATCTTGATAATGTAGACTCTGCCATTCCCCGACCTTGTGTTACTCCTCCTTCTACTTTCATAGATTTCATAAGACATTGTTCTATTATCATGTCTGTTGCCATTCCACTCCATACTCTGTCTTTCCTGCGAATAGTGAAGCAACCCTCTTTAAATAAATAACATGAGCCAGAATTTAAATGCCAGAAATATTCAGTCACCTATCAAGTATATGACTATACACGAAAAATTCTTCTTTAAGACCACCACTCACATTCTAGTAAAAAATCTATTATCTCAACAATTTTTGATCCGATCTTCGAAATTATTATTTCATAACATTTCTCACACTTCGGTCTACAAAAAACCTATGAGTACTTTTTACGATTTTTCAGTAGTTTGATAGATATGAGGGAAAATAAATCAACATTGAATTTTGAACCTAGAAAGTTTTGCATTTTGACATAAAATAAGTTATCGTAAATGTTATTTACAATTATTTTATTGGGTCAACCTTGATATAAGTAAAACTGGCATCTTTGTAGAGTACATAGGTTTTTTTTTCAGAATTAAAAACTGATGTATTTTGACTGGGCTGTGAGTGAAAACATCAAACAAGGTATAACCTTCCTGGTCGCCATCTTTGAACCGCCATTTTGGATGGAAGCTCACATGGGATATTAGGGGACTTTTCAGGATTCATTCTACATATACTTAGAAGCAAATCCTGAAATTTCAGCTAATTATGAATTTGTGTCATATAAAATCCTAAATTTACTGGGCTAATAAGGTGGCTCTTTGCCTACATTCAATAAATTTAGCTCGTCCGCCTGCCCCCAGTGAGGTGACACTCCCGTCTGTCGTATAGATAAGTATCTCTCCTGCCTGTCATCCAGTATGGTGGCTCTCCCGCCTGCCATCGGGTGAGGTAGATCCTGTCTCTTCCTGCTGTCCATTAAAATAATATATTTCCATCCAGGTGGCGGCAGTCTCGTCTGTTGTTCATTGAAGCTGCTCTTCTGCATGCAGTCCAGTGAGGTGGTTCTCCCTCCCGATATCACATAAGTTAATGTTTCCACTTGCCATCCATTTCAGTTGTTCTACCGCCTGCCATTCAATAATGTGGATCTTCTGCCTGCCATCCAGTTAGTTAGCTCTTCTGCTTTCCGTCTAGTATTACGGGATCTTCCACCTGCTGTCCAAGTCAGTAGTTCTCTTGCCTGCCATTTCTGAATGTGATTTTCCCACCTGCCTTTCAGTGATGTTTGCTCTCTCACTTGCTATTCAGTGTGCTTTCTCTTCCGCTTGCAGTTCAGTTCAGAAGCTCTACCGAATGATGAACAGCATTGAAGCTCTCATTCCTTTCGTCCAGTAAGGTGGCACTCCCGCCTGCCTTCAAGTAGGTAAGCTCATCCGCCTGATGTATAGTTCAGTTGCTTTCATGCATGCCATCCAGTAAGTAAACTTTCCTGCTTGCTCTCGAGTAAAGTTGATTTAGTGTATTTCTTGAATGCCATAAACTAATATGGCTTTTCTACTTACTGTCGAAAGTTAGTTCTTCCGCCTGCCATCAAATAATTTGTTTATTCTTCCTACTGTCCAGTAAGGTGGCTGGCTCTTCTGCCTGTCGTACAGTAAGTTGGTTCTCACTCCTGCCATCCATTAAGGTGGCAGACTCTCTTATCCGACATCTTGAAATGATAATCTTGTCTGCAGTCCAGTAAGTAGTCTTGCTCTCCCATCAACAATTCAGCAAATTTGCTCTACCTTTTGCAATCTAGTAAGCTGGCGGGCTTTCTTACCTGCTCTACAGTAATTCGGTTCTTACACCTGCCATCCAGGCTCTCCTGTTTGGCATCCTGTAAGTTTTCCCTCCTTCCTTATATCCAGTAAGATGGTGGCTGTCTCTTCCGTCTTCCCCCCATTACATCGTCTTTCCCTCCTGCTTTCCAGTAAGATGGTTGGCTCTCCTACCTCCTATCCAGTAATTTTGTTCTCCCGCCTGCTGTCCAGTAAAGTGGCCAGCTTTCCCACCTGCCATCCAGTAAGTTTGCTCTTTTTCTGCAATCCAGAATGATGGAAGTTCCTTCTGCCATCCAGCAAGATAGCTTTCCCTTTTGCCGACCAGTAGCATATCAGGTTCTCCTACTATCCATCAAGTAATTTTGCCCTGCCTTTTGCCATCCAGTAAGGTGGCACTTCCACCTTCTATACAGTAAAGTAACTCTCCCACATTGCTACCAGTAAGTTGGTTATCCTTCCTGCAGTCCAGTATTTGGTTCTCCCGCCTGTGGTCCAGTAAGTTGGCTGGCTCTCCTACATGCCATCAAGTATGTTGGTTCTACTACCTGCATTCCAGTTAAATGTCCAATCCACTTGATGTACAGTAAGTTTGTTCTACCTCTTGTCGTCCAGTTAGTTGGTTGGCTCTCCTATGTGTCATCAAGTTAGTTGGCTAGCTCCCCTACCTGCCGTCCAGCAAGTTGGTTCTCCTACCTGCAGTTCAGTAAGATTGCTCTCCTTCGTGCTGTCCAGTAGTGTGGCTGTCTGTCATATCTGCCATCCAGTAATTTTGTTCTTCCCTATGCCGTCCATTTATGTGGCAGGTTCTCCCTTCTGCCATCCTTTAGGTTTGCTCTTATTTATTCATCCAGTAGGGTGGCAATCCCACTTCTGTCCAGTAAGGTGACAATCTAGTCATCCAGTATGTTAGCTTTCCCTCCTGCCATCCAGTAAGGTGACTGGTTCTCATACTTGCCACCCAGTAAGTTGGTTCTCCCTCCTACTGCCCAGCCAGTTGCCAGGCTTTCCCGTCTGTTCTCCAGTAAGTTTGCTTTCCCTTCTACCGTTCAGTAAGGTTGCACTTCTGCAGGCAGGTTCTACCACCTACAGTTCAGCCATCCAGTAAAATGGCTGTCTCTCCTTTCTGTCGTTAACTTATTTGGCTCCCCCTCCTTCCGATTGGAAAGGCTCCTGTTACTCTTACCTGTCATCTAGTAAATTGGCTCTCCAACTTGCCATCCAGTAAGTTGGTTCTCCCTCCTACTTTCCAGTTAGGTGGCTGTCTCTCCTACCTGTCGTCCAGTAAGTGTGCTATCCCTCCTGCTGTCCAGTAAGGTGGCTGGTTGTCCAGTAAGTTAATGCACCTGCCTGCCGCCCTGTAAGTTGATTATCCTTCCTACTGTCCAATTTGGTAGCTGGCTCTCCTATATGCTGTCCAGTAAGTTGGTTCTACCGCCTGTCATTCGTTAAGATCGCTGGCACTTCTACCTGCCATCTAGTAACATGGCTCTCTCCCCTGCAGTCCAGTAAGGTGACTCACTGTCCTGCCTGCCAACTAGTAAATTGGCTCTCCTGTCGTCTATCCAGTAATGTGGTAGGCTATTCCGTCTGCCGACCAGAAGTATTCTCTCCCTATCTGCCATCCAGTAATGTGGAACTACGGCCTACCGTCCAGGCAAAGTGGCTCTGTAACTTGCCATCTAGTAAGTTGGCTCCCCCACCTATCGTTCAGCAAGTATGCTCTACTTCCTGCCATCTAGTAATTTTGTTGGCTGTCCTATCTGTCATTCAGTAATTTGGGTATCCCTCCGGCTATCTAGCAAGGTAGCTGTCTACCCTACCTGCCGTACAGTAAGTTGGTTCCCTATTCTGCTGTCCAGTAAGTTGACTGGTAGTCCTGCAAGCTGTCTAATAAGTTGGTTCTCCCTCCTGTAGTCCATTAAGGTAGCTGGCTGTCCTATCTGACGTTCAGTAAGTTGGTTCTCCCTCCTGCAGTCCATTAAGGTAGCTGACTCTCCTTCCTGCTATCCAGTATTTTGGCTTCTCCTTCCTACTGTCCAGTAAGGTTGCTGGCTCTCGTACCTACCATCCATTAAGTTAGTTCTCCCACATGCTATCCATTAAAGTTGCTCGCCCTCCTACCTGCTGTCTTGTAAGTTGGTACTCCCGCCTTCCACCCATTAATTTGGTTCTCCTTCCTGCCATTCAGTAAGATGGTATTTCCACCTGCCGTCCAGTGATTAGGTTCTCCCGACTGCCGTCCAGTAATGTGGGTATTTCTCCCACCTGCCGTCCAGTAAGTTTGCTCTTTCTTTCTCCTGCCATCCAGTAAGTTGGCACTTCCGCCTTCCGTCCATTAAGGTGGCTGGCCCTTCTGTATTCCGTCAACTAATTTTGTTCTCCCTTCTGTCATCCGGTAAGGTGGCACTTCCATCTGCCAGCTTGTAAGGTAGCAGGCTATCCCATCGTTCATTCATTAAGTTATTACTTCTGTCTGCTGGTTAATAACGTAGTCCCACAATATTTTGTTTGTTTTTATGCCCTCCGACGAGCATTATTCCGTATATAAGTTGTTTTATATTAAATGTGTTTGTCATACCTCCACGTCACTCCCATATAAAATATTGTCAGTGCGTTTGTAATGGTTAGCTTCTTAACTAATTTTTCTGCCAATATGTTACGTGTGTTGATGATATTTGTTCCATGTTAAGTATCGATGAATACTTAAGGCCATACTCCTTAGTTTCTTTTTTAGTGATATTAATTGTTTACGCCTAAACGAGAGCAGATATCAAAGTCTGTCTGGCAGTAAATTGCCTTCTCCATGTTGGCTGATTACTTCAAGACAGTGAATACTATGGTTTCAGCTAATTATGTAATAAACGAAATTCTGATTTATTGGCTTTTAAGGCGAAACCCTATAATTTCTTGCCTTGAAAAAAATTAGCTATCTCGACAACAACCATTTTGTGATATCCGCTCTTGTTTGAATTTAAACAAATAATTATATCATAAACAGTATAAAGTAAAGAGCGTGGCATTAAGCTGCTCTTTGTCATATTTAATACGACACGCAGAACCAATGGCCACTTGAGTCGTCTAGACGTTTTGCGCTCGTTACCTTATTTAAGTTCAATTACTTTAGAGTAACAACACAGTTTTAACATTTTTATTTCACTGTAACCTCTTAGTGTTCAACACGCTTGCTCGGCCATCTGTTCCACACAGCATATATGCGTGTAGGAGCATAAACTTGACATTTACGGATGCCGCCGACTACAGCTGTTTTCAAGACTAGTCTCGGTCATATGGCCAGAGATTCATCTTTGCCTTGCCTATTTGCACGCGGGCCTCACGTGTGTTAGCTACGGTATTTCCCTCCGCACTCTAGCTGTACAGCTTGTGAGGCATACGTTATTTTCTGCATAATTTTCAAGTTGTTTTACCACAGCCGGCGCGCCATGGCGGCCCGTGACAGGAAGACCAGCACTCAAGTGTGTGGGGCATGCTTTCAAAGTGTAATTGAGCTTAGCTAGAGCAAATAACGTCTCTGAAACATATGTGCTGACATTTTCTAGCAGGTGCGTCATTTCAGGTTTTTCTAGGGGAGGGGCAAGGGTTTTTTTGGGGACAGTGACTTTGTTGCATTTTTATTATTAATTAGGATTGTATAAATTAGAAACTTTAATAATATAACTTCAGTTTTATGTCTTATGTTAGCATTATTTAAATAACAAAATACAACAAATTTATTATATACACTTAAATTCTAAATTCAGGAGGGGGCATTTGTTCCCTCCCTTGCCCCTCCTAAATTACGCCCCTGTGTTCTAGTCTCTAGTTTCATAGCGCTGTACTCTTTCGTGTTGTTTCCATTTTCAATCACATAGGTAATATCTTATGAAGCTGCCAGGTGTATCTTAGCCACTGAACTATTTGCCCTGAGAGCTCTGTATTATCCGTTCCCAGCTGGGTCATTTTGGTATGACGCTAATTGTAACATTCAACTAAGTTTTACTGTAATTTACACTCAAACATTTTCTCCCAGTTACACCTCAATATTTCCTCGGTCGTGTGCCGGCATCTCTCCCTGACACTGGTACGACGGCACAGCGGCATCTGACATCGTGTGTCCAATACTTACCACGTTATCTCCGGAAATATCAAAGCATAATTTTACATTGGCTAACGTGATGCTTTACGTTGATATATATGTATGTATATATATATATATATATATATATATATATATATATATATATATATATATAT
>PNEQ01060113.1:0-29985 GCA_003012365.1 Medauroidea extradentata | reverse complement strand
AACTCCTTGTCTTAGTTTAATTATTGTCTGCTCCTCTCAGCGTTTAGTCTCCGTTTGCTTTGCTCGTTTGGTGCCATGTCGGCCGCGAGGGGAACGGAACTCCGCGACGTCATTTAGTTTCTTAAATGATAATTCTGAATATTTGTTTGTTAATTGCAACTGTAAACTCCACTAGCTTGCCATACGTTCGTGTGTCAATCTTTTGCCGTGTACCGTTTAATGGTCATTAAATCACTGTCTTTCGTCTATATGAGTGTATCCCTGGAAGTAGTGTAGTACCTTGAGTGCCCTGTTTGATCGGCCATTAGTGGCGTGTGTTGCGACTGTGGGTGTGGGGGTAACAAGGAGGATACTTGGCTTTAGCAGGCCCGTTGCCGTTGGCGACCCGCTTGTGTGATACGATACATGCCTTTGCTTATTTAGTAATAAATTGTGTCGTGAAACGGGCACAAGGTGGCGAATTTCGAAAATTCCTTAAATTACTTTCAAGGTATTTGAGTAAGTATAAACAAAAATCATGTCGCTATATAAAAATCAATGGGATTGATATATAAATCGATTGTGAATCACATTTTACCCCTTATTTAACCTCTTAAGGGTCGAATATGGAAAATATATTTTAATGGTACTTGTGATATTTACAAAAGTATCAATTTAAATCAAAGAGCACTTTGATATCTCGATTGGTTCGATAGATATGGAGGGATAATCGAAAACACATGTCACGTATTTTCACCCCCTTAATTAAAGAATTTAGAAACGTCATGGAGTCCTGTCATAGACATATGTATAGGTAACCAATTAAAGTAAAAATCATGACAATGGCCAATTGTGATATTAAGATGTAGATGATTCATAAAAAACACATTTTGCCTCTTTTTACTGCCTGGGGGTCGATTTAAAAAAATCCCAGAACTACTTTTTGGGTATTTACGTAAGCAATATTTTGAAGTGAATATTAACTCTATATACCGAAGTTAATTCAAAAAACATTTAATGTCTTTTCACCCCCTTAAATGTTGAATTTCAAATAATCCGTAAATAGGCCAATATGCATTATTAATGAGCGTCCTATTAAAGCAAAAATCACGATGATAGGCTGTCGGGTTCGAGCTCTACAGGCGTTCCTTCGGAAATACATTCCGCCCTCTTTCATCCCCTTAGAGGTTGAATTTCGAAAAATCCCTTCTTAGTGCTTGCCTACGACATGAGGAGAACCCACACAAAAATTTTACGATTCAAGGTTCGGTGGTTTGGGCTGCAGTTTGATATGTCAGTCAGTGTTCATTTTTATATTTATGTATATAGAGATTATAGCAAGTAGTGTACAGTACTTATGCTGAAATTAATTTATTTGAACTAATAATTATTAAATCATAATTTAAACCACACAATGTCAAAGTTCAGTTCATCATTTATGCATGCATATTTTTAAATACGTAATTTAATTCTGAGCTGAGAACAACACACTACACATTTTATATGATACATTGTTGCATGTATTCATTTCAGTATAGAAATTCCATCTTCAACTGAATTTATCGAACTGTTTGTAACATAATATACTACAATTATCTGTTAATGAATTATATGTGCCTCTTACGGAATGTTTGGCATGTAGATATTATTTGAAATTGTTGTATTTTTTATTACATTTTACCAAATAATCGTTTCAATAAATGCAATGTCACAAAATATAACTTAACAATCATGAGGATACTACAGCCATTCCAAGTTCCACATGGGTACTCGAACAACCATAAACCAATCATTGTGTCCAAGTTAAGTTATTTTGCTGGCTAATGGAGATTCATTGTTCATATTATGTTATACGTTTTTTGGAATACAATAAAGTATATTGATTGAATGTGGTTCCGTTCGGGACAATAAGGCTCCTAATCCTGGAATGGCTGACTAGATTATTTCCATTTTGTCACTGGATACCGAAAAAACGTTTTCTTTCTGTCATTCTACAAATTCATCTATCGCGTAACTAATATGTAATGTTCCTGTATGTAATTTTGGTGTACCTATATGAAGCATTTATCGATGCTTAAGAAGTTTGAGACATTTATGCATGGAGATATGTCTTCATTTGCCGTAAAGCACTAACAAATGTATGTACCACCTGTAGCAGCTGAAGCAGTACACACATTAGTATCTACAAATGATCGAAAATAATTCTTCCTCTACGTGGAAAATCTCAGAGCATCGATGATGTACTGCACATCAACAAGAAGTTGAGCCGCATGTGTTAGGAAGTAGAAATGAAATATTTTTTGTGTATACCAGAATGTTCACTTATATGCCACTTTTTTTGCTACATGTATCTAAACACTTTCTAAAGAGAGAGATAGAAAATAGAGCGAGGGAGAGAGAGAGATAAAGTACAATTTAAATTTCCGGTTGGTCAAAGCCGCCTTATATTACATTTTATGAATGGGTTAATAAATAAAAAAAAAAAAAAATAGTGCTGAAATCGTCTCTCATTTTCTTGACTTGAGATGAAGTATGATGAGAATACTCGTACCTATTTAGAGACACTACTACGCTCAATTCTCGTTGAATATTTGGTTACCATATATCAGAAGAAGAGCACATCTTCACAGCAGTGAGGCACATAATGTAGCAATATGTGGTCTTATAACAACTCACGACGAATGTATCTTCATTTTCGTTTTTCCGAAAATTATATGAGGGCTGCGGCACAAGCTTGTCAGGGACTTCATTATAAACTGCTCCAATTTATATATTCGGTTGTTCGGTTTATTATTGAAACATGCATGTAATGGTTGGGAAGTGTGAAAGTCAACAAACTGCAAGCTGTATGTAGCCTTTTGCTAACGGAATGCATTCTGTAAATTAGTGCTTCACATTAAAATTAAATTAAAACCGACATATCCTATAATTTATGAACACATTGCTGTGTTAAAATTGCACAATCATGAAGCCGCTAGTTAAAATTATGAGCAAACACATCACACGTGAACCTTGATTAGCTGCTTCTCTTCATTGTCGTAAAGTTTATTTGCGACCGGACATGCTCACGCACGTATGACCTTACATTTAAGGGAACTGAATATTTGAAAAGTGATTTAACCCAGTCAGAAAGCATAAAACAAACACAATGTATACAAACATTATCAAGAGGCACAAAACAGACTAGAAAATGATGAAAATATTATAAACATTCATCAAGCGCCTTGAAATTTGCCTGTAATGTTAGGGGGAGAGGTCATCTCATTGCAGTAGCAAATGCTTTGTTTTTTTTTTCACTTCTTTAGGAGACAAATTTCTAAAATCTTAAGAAATATCATATTTTAGCGTTTAGTCGTTCGTATAAGTATTCAATTAAAATGGGAATAAAAACCATAGATCGTTGAAATAAAGTAATGTCGCGATATATGAAAGTGAATTCCCTCTCTTTACACAGTTGAAAGGTGGAGTTTTATCCGGAAAGTATTTATGAATTTTTATGAAAGTATCATCCCGAAGAGAAAATCATATACATTTAGACTGGGTCTATTGATAGCGAGAAGCCATTAAAAACACAATTTCCACCTCGTCGCCTCTTTTGGTTTGAATTATATATATATATATATATCGATTTGTTAGACATACCTAGATAAAGATATTTGTATCAAACACCCTAAAGCGGAATTCACAATAGAGCTTCGCGGCGTGGCACGGCCGTCAGTGGACGCCGGGCCCTTGAGAAGCCAATCCAAAATACAGCGACCAAATATCGCCAGCAATCGTCAATACAGTTGTGTTCAGCGCTAAAGAAATATAAATATAGGCTGTATATGTATCGCAAAAATGGAGATGAAAAATTCTGTAAATTATAGTTTGTCCTATATGCGAATTATAATTAGTAAAAAATCATTTAAAATATCGACCCTTTTTTGACACAACACAGAATAAAGTTTCAAATAACAATTAATCTGAAAGTTAGAATACAATTATTTAGGCTAATTTATCAAAATTAACGAAAAGAAAATGTATACAGGTCATATTTATTTAAGAGTGTGTGGTAGATAAATAAACGCTGGAAACATAAATTGATTTCCACGCTTTTTTCGAAGCCAATATGGATAAAATACTCAATGATAATCCTAGATAATGGTATTTGCCAACTTAATGAGTAAATATTAATCCAGAATTACTAGTTCCTTACGCATGATCTTTTGCGCCACAGTTAAATGCACAAGGTTGCGGCGTCGGAGATTGTACTTCAGAAGTTTGTAACTCTGGAAACAATTTTGTTTGAAACGTTAGCTAATACTATTGTCTAGGATTGCTATTCTTTAATTTTCGTAAATTAGCTTCAAGAAACCTTCAATTCTAAAATAACCCCGATTAATTATTTATACGAAAAAGAACTAAAGGTGATTTCTGAAAGGAAAAACATAAAAAAATTAATGAATTTAAACATGTTTTGAACAAAATTCAAACATTGGACTCATCATCTGTCGAAAGAAACAATTGTACGGAAACAAATGTTTTCAGGAATGTCGCGAACGCAATTTCCGTCGCTGCTGCACTCTATGAGCGACTCAAATAACTAAACGTTTCAAGAAACACAATGTTACCTGTAGTTTAGCGAACAGAGAAGAGAATACAAAATAAAGGAATGGAATTTAAGATAAATATATTTTAGGGCAAGTGACTTTTAAGGCAAGTGACTTTTAGGGCAGGTGAATTTTAGGGCAGGTGACTTTTAGGGCAAGATCCTTTTAAGCCAAGTGACTTTTAGGGTAAATGCCTTTTAGGGCAAATGCTTTTAGGGCAAATGCTTTTAGGGCAAATGCCTTTTAGGGCAAATGCCTTTTAGGGCTAGTGCCTTTTAGGGCTAGTGCTTTTTAGGGCTAGTGCCTTTTAGGCCATGTGCCTTTTAGGCCATGTGCCTTTTAGGCCATGTGCCTTTTAGGCCATGTGCCTTTTAGGCCATGTGCCTTTTAGGCCAAGTGCCTTTTAGGCCAAGTGCCTTTTAGGCCAAGTGCCTTTTAGGCCAAGTGCCTTTTAGGCCAAGTGCCTTTTAGGCCAAGTGCCTTTTAGGCCAAGTGCCTTTTAGGCCAAGTGCCTTTTAGGCCAAGTGCCTTTTAGGCCAAGTGCCTTTTAGGCCGAGTGACTTTAGGGCAAATGGTTTTTAGGTAAAATGACGCGCTTCGGACTGAATGCTCTCTCTACACTAGCATTACTGTGAGGGAGTATCATAATTGCTTTTGCCAATTTGCACAAGATTGGGAAACGTGGTTTGCCATTCTCCTCACACTTAAAAATTTTGTATAAAAAAATGTCAACTGACAAATAAATTCAGGTAAGTCCCAGAGAGTGTAATCGAAAAATTCTGCATTCAGGGAATCAAGTTCTTCATCAAATATCACGTTTGGAAAAACTTTGGCTAGGATTTCTATCTTCTTCGACTCGCCACACTGCTTCTTGGCTGGGTCAAAAACATGTACATTTTTAAGAACTTCATCATTCACAGGAAGAAGTCTGTACAGTTCTTTTGTTCCAGTCTTATAAAATTCCCTAACATTTTTAAAAAATTCAGTTTTTTCAGCTGCTGAGATCTCATTTTCTGCCAAGAACGTACGAGTTGCATGCCCAACAAATATAGATTCATCAGCAAGCTGGTTGGATGGAGCCTGGAAATCAATGGAAGTAAGATCATATTTCTGAATCACACCAAACTGGACAAAACTTGCAATAGTTTGTCACAGTAGCGTGTTCATTTCGCTGTACAGCTTATGCAAATATGGGCGTTCTTGTTGAAAAAGCAAGTTGAATTTCTCATAACGTGGCAAAACTTCTTGAAGGAAAAGAAAGTACAGTTTAGCAGAACAGGAGTGTGATGTTGCCCTGATTCGTTGCACAGATTCCAAAGAGTTTTCTTTTGTATCAGCCGAGTCAAAATATTCCGTCAGAGCTGGCCATTGCTCCAACAAACGATTTACACACTGAAGCAGTGCTAGCCATCTTGTAAACGAAGGACGCAAAATTTTATGTTCTTCTATCTCCAACACCTTCTGGACATGCCTGTACTCATCTTGGCATTTTCCAGATGTCTTGAAGTAAGTGTAAACGTCTCTGGCCAGCTGTTCACACACACTTGGTAATGCACCACAGTCATGTGATGCAGCCAGATGTGAAACATGGCAAGTGCAGTGCAGGAACCATACATTTTCTTGTTCCCCCTTAACTCTTGAGAGTACAGAGTTGATCTCACTGACCATAGCCTTTGCACCATCTGATGACATGCTCAGGCTGTTTTTCCAAGGGATATCATCATTCTGAAATGATTTATTTACAATATTAAATAAGTTTTCACCAGTTGCTCTGCCCTCAATAGCCACTGCTTTATACAAGTGAGTTTCTACTTGCTGGCCAACAAAATATCTGACCAAAATGACCATTTGTCTGTGCACTGTTATATCAGTGGACTCATCAATTAGCAGAGTGAAGAATGTTGTCTTCATGATATCGACAATTTCCTCCTCTTCACAAGAAGCTAATGCCTGCTTAATGATCATGCTAGTTTTTGTTCATGTACACCAAAAATGTTTAACTATGTCGTTGTCTGAGAACATTTTTGGTACTAATTTAGTAAAACTATCACTCACGCTCATAGGCAAGTTATTTTCACATACAAAGTTAGCCCACAACAAGTCAGCATCAACAGCCTCTTTATCGTCTTTAATTACAAAATTTATTACCAATGTGTTTTGTCCTACACATTTCTGGTTTTTTTTTGTGGCTCTCTGTATTGCCATGACGGCGCAAATCCTTTAACCCTCCACCCATTGGCAACACTGAGTACAGAGTTACAAATTGTGCATTTGGCCTGAAAAGTGGTACCTCCCGGCTTCACCCATTTAAGTTCCTTTTCCCATTCCCGTTTGTAAGATTGAACGGGATGAGATCATTAGATGCCTTGCATTTCTTTTCTATAACAACACAGCTGTAATGGTGAAAATCGTCCAAAACCTCACCTCTGAGATTTCCCGTATGGTTTATTCAACAAAAAAGTGGCAATGAGAAGTTGTTTCATATGTAACTTAGTCTGGTAAATCAATTATACAGGACAAAAAATTACAATATACAAATGTCTGTCAAAACGCGATTGTTTTGTTTAGTTTACAGTCAAGACGGCCATAGAAGAAAACACTACGAGTACAGTTTGAATACATCATGGATGCGTGCGATGTATCAATTATGTTTCGTGCGACTGTATCGTCCCTTGGGGCAGCACTGTAAAACGTCTCAAGTTTGCTTCCATGCTCAGCGAATCAATGAAACGTGTGTTTACAAACAATGAATTACCTTCGTGCGAGTCTGTGCTGTTAAAATATCCGTGATATTTATTTCAAATCCGGGAATCCGTTAAGACATTTGAAAATCCGTGAAAACGGATAAAATCCGTGAAATCGGCAGGCCTGGAACAATCATATAATTTATCTTCGTAAATCATTATATAGCAAAGCAACTCACTTCAATATAAAATATAACGTAATAGGCAGTAGTGTTGTACATACAGACAAGATTGCAGAAAAAAAAGTAAACTAAACTAAAATGAACCATCTAATAAATCTTCACGAATCAAGTTGCATTTAAATATTATAGTAGTAACAATCGAAGTCATCTACTTGCATTTATGCATTTTAATAAATATGTGTTGCAACATACTTAGTATAAGAAGACCTTGACACGTATTTTGAAATATTATAATAAATGACAATGTAGTTGAAATAATCAAGTTGAACATTAACATATTACTGTAGTACGTTGCATTTTCACAGAATTTCTTTTACACCCTGCATTAAAATTGATTAACATTAAAATAGTTCAGGATGTATATCAATATCTAAATCAGACCCACGTTAAGCAGAAATACAGTATAGAATGTCTATAAAACATTTCTAAACACGCTGTAAACCTCTTTTTAAAGGTATTACTGTCCCAGTACATTAGATCTGATACTGATTATATGTACGATAAAGAAGTGCAAGTAAACTTCTATTCCATTCTACTAATGTTTATGTTATTTTTTATTGTAATATTACGTATATTTATGCTTTAAGAGTTGTATCGAACACAAACCGTACGTAAAACTAAAAACCAGGAACATGGCACAGTTTATTTTCTGGTAAGACCTACTGTTATGTAACTTTTTATGTTTAGGATGTTCCTTCGCGTTACTGTTTTTTGCGTTTTGAATCCCGAACTTGTCTCAACATCAATTTCACTTGGTAATGCAAGCGACATCGTATCAGAGTCCGCAGTATACATTCCTAGTGTGCCCGACATGTGTTGAACCATGCAGAAAAATACATATTTGTTTGTTGTTTTATATGCGCCTCTATTAGGGAAGATACTTTACTTTCGTATCAAAATGTTTCATATCACTTCGAGAATACTTGTAACTAGAAGCTGCGAGAATACTTGTAACTAGAAGCTGGTAATGTTTCTGAGGACGTTTGATGCTGCTTTCAAATGAATTCTGCATTCAGACGACAACCTTTGTTGCCACAAACGTAATTTCTATAGTAGGATGATACCTTATCTTCTGATTGGTGTTGCTGTGGTCAGTCAGCTCGCTGTAACAGTCTGGGCAGTTGAATGTATCTAGGTATCTTTTAACATTATATACAGAAAATGGTACACTGTACAATTTTGTATTGTTTCTGTTTCCTCTGTTGTTTAAGGATATACGTAGCCTACAAAAAAGATGTACTTAGCTACGTATTTAGTATCAACACTTTACTTGCAGGTAACTAGAATAGAAAAGTTGTTCAGTTAACGTTTACTTTTTTTGTGAACATAATAATTAATAAAATTACTGTTTAAATCTCAAACTGAAATTTTGTATGAAACTACTTTAACCATAATGAGGTGCAGAGGCTTATTTGAAATGCACACGTTTGGATGGCTTTTAATAGCTTAGGCCTAAGACAGCAGATTATCCATGACCTGATTGGAAGCTCTCTGAGTACAAACTGTGACACGTATAATGAAACCTGTTTCAGCCAGTCCTTCTAAAACTACGTGGAACAAAATCGTTACGGGTGTTCAGTGGCAAAAAAACCATAATTTTATATTTGTACAAAATAGTGGCGCTACTCCATACTTGAATCATTTCACTCCTCACCAGATCTCGATGTTAGGTGCTGAACAAAACCTCTCGCCCGCAAATACTCATTCAGCTGCAAGAGTAAATCGGCTACAGGTATTTTTTTGTCTTCTTTAGCTGAAAATGCAATTGGCTCCATTTCCTACTAAGATTCAATGTTCGCTCTCGACGTTTAGTTCTCACTATTGCTTTTCATGGAGCGTTGTCGCCCTGCTGTAATTCTGCATGTTTATTGAAACTGTCGCAATTTACTAATCCCGCAGGCATTTCTGTATTAGAGGTCTTGCTTGTATGGCATGTATCCACACTTTTTGTCTGGCATGATTTATTGTTAATTTTGTTTGATATTGCAAGAGATTTGGAACTGTTTCATGTTCTGTGTTGGAGCACTAGGGGTACAGATACGAGGGAGAGCAAAATAATTTTGTGAGTTTCATATTCCATTTTTGAACTTGTTAGGTTCAAACTGACCTGCACAAATTACGTAGTAGGACATGGAAGTACCTGGAACTTTAGAAGTTTATCTTTTCCACTCTTTAAAACCCACTCCAGGCATCTAAAAATATGAAAAAAAAAATCTAATGATCCTACAGTACTATATTTACAATTTCGTATTTATATTTCACAGCTTTTTAAATTACTAAAAATCGGTAAATTAAATCAGTAAACTTCTATGCACGGAAATTCAGAGATCAAGTTTTTAGTGAAAGATGAGTTTGTGGAATACTATAGTGTTCTTGGTATAAATAAATGTCTTACTGTAAATAAACCAAAACTACAAATATCAACTGTAGGTTTATACCAGTTCAATTAAGCTTTATTAACAGTTTATCCATAACTTTTTACATATTTCTGTATGATGCATGCAATATTACTTTTTACAACCAAACTGCACCACACGTAATGAATGAATATTTTTTTTTAAATTTAGGTCTACACTTTAATCGATTATAAATTCGTAGCATTATTCGGTGCAAACAACTCATTGCTATGTGGTTCATTTATGTGCTTATGTAAAAATGCATTATAGCAAGTCATGTTAGTCATACCTTGTGTGAGATCTATAGAAATATTAGTGATAACGATGCAAATGAGTTAATGAAACCAGATTTAGTATTTTAAAGTAAAATTAACTAATGCATGTTTTAAAGAATTTTATGAACTTATATTTTATTGTGCATTATTTTGCAGCTCAAAATCCTTTTATTTGTCTCCCATACAATCTGAAAAGTATTATTTTGAAGCTGGACATTTCTTAAATGTCAGTTCTGTATTTCTGACCACTCATGAAATTCCTAATATTTGTGTTAAATGGCGACCATCAACAATGGTTTATTCTTATATTAAAATTTTTATTCATATGAAACAGCACACAAGCATAAGTAATTTATAACTTTTGTTGTAATAACTTACGAAAATTGACACTCAAAGGGCTAAAAATTTTCATGAAAGTTCGCTTATGGCTGTGAGTGGCATCATACCAGACTACTTAATTTCTCCTGAAAATTGTCATATAATTTGTTGGTGTTATACGTAGGCATGTGCGAACACCACTTTTTGAATTCGAGTGGAGTTCGAGTCGAACACTTTTTAAAAAATAGAGTTTCGAGTCGAGTTTAGAGACAATCTACCAGTAAAAAATGTCTGCTAAAAACTTGGTTTTTATTTTTTACTGGCAACATACATAAGACTAAATAAATATCTATGTAGGAACCAGTATTAACCTACTTATCATATTTCAGTCTTGTTTAAAATTCTTTTATATGCAAGTTTCTTTGAAGCACACTATTTTTACACTAGATATCAATATACACAAACACAATTTAATTACACATAGACCTCTTACATTACACAGAAATAGGAGTTACTATTGCTTCATGTTATGATGGGGAAATACTAGTTGCTCCACGTGCTTCGGGCTCAGATTACCCCTTCTTACAGTGACAGTGTTCCCTGCACAGGAAAACAAACATTTACTCGCTACTTGTGTTGCAAGTACAGAAAGATAATTTTGAGCTAAATTTTGAAGACAGTAGAACTGCTTTCTGTTGTTTTTCCACCTTGCACAAGGGTCTTCATGCCTATCTATGACAGATTCACTTAAATATCTTGTAACCTGATCTTTCATTAATTTTTCCTTGCTTGCAAGCTTATTTTTATCTTTCGCTAACCGATCAAAAGCCCACCACAATGTGACTGATGCATCACTCTGTTCTAAAGTGTCCACTGCAGGTAGGCGTACTTCAGCATTACATTCCTGTAGCCTGTGAATTTCTTTCTCCAAGAAGTTAATAGCAAGTTTCATTTCTTCTTCTGTGAGTAGAACACCTTTGAAATATGGATCCAATACAACGGCCACCATATTTGGTGCCAACATTCTATAATCTGGGAAAAGAGCTCGAAAAGCTTTCAGCAAGTTTCTAGTGAAAGTCAAATCACATCCCATTTTGCTTTTACTTTTAGTTTTTATGTGATTTTCCAGCAATGTTTGTATGCTGCTTACAACAGGAATCACCGTGGAAAGGGTTGGGTAAGGTTCAGCACACAGTTCAGTGGTTGCTTGGTCAATTGGCTGCAAAACATCAACAATATCACTAACCACACGCCACTCAGCTTGGTTGAAACGCTCTATTTTTTTTCCCACTCTCTGCTAATTCAGCTGAAATTGGGCCCCTCTGTTCAAGTAGCCTAGCGAACATCTGGTACTCGCTGTTCTAGCGAGTTTCGACGTCTTGAATTAAGTTGTGTGTAGGTTTATCCATTGTTTTCTGTAGATAGCCTAGTCTCTCTCAGGCTTGAACGCTCTGACGATAATGCCCAACAATGGATAGACCTTTTTGGCACAATTCACTAAAACCTGGAGTGGTTTTCTTCGCATCACTTATTGCTAATTGCATTGTATGTGCAAGGCAAGGTATTGAAATCCATTCTGCGGAACTTGTTGCCTAGTCTCGGAGCAAGATGGTTGTGTAGTACTTGTTGTTCGGACGCGGACGAAGATGGTCATGTTGAGCGGTGCTTGGGCTGTGTGGGAGCGAGGTGGCGGAGCAGCGATGTATAAGTAGTAATCTTTCATCTTTTAGTCACAGAGTGGAGGGCTCGCACATTTCGCGAGAATGTTGTAATTAAGATGTCGTGACTTGTTTTAGTTTTCAACCTTTGTTCTCTCCTGGGAGCGTCGGGCTGATGAAGACAATTATGATTGAAATCTAAAACTTTCAGTATGTAAAGTTGTTCTTTTTAAAATAGTTATTTAATAAAACAGTCACGCCAATAAGGTTTATTTTTATTTTATGTAGACTACAGCAAAACCACTATACTATCACATCTGGCCACGTAAATGGTTAAGTCAACAATTATGTAAGCTAGCTTCATCTTCAGTTAGCGCTGACGTGCTACATTTCTGGTGCCGTGACCAGGATGTTAGTATCTTCATCTTCAGTTAGCGCAGTCGCGCTACATTTTATGGTGCTGTGACCAGGATTTTTGGTCAGAGAATGTAAGTAACTTCATCTCTATCTTCAGTTTGCGCCTGACGCGCACATTTCTGGTGCCGTGACCAGGATGTGTGGTCAACGATGACGGCAAAGTATCTATAATTCACCCTCCAACGCCGCCGTGTCACACACCTCTCTCTTATAGTGGGTTGCTGCCTGGTAAGGAAGCTGAAGCCTGCTCTCCCAACGTTCCCTAACTATCCAACTACCTACGTGTGGGTTACTGCCTGGTAAGAAAGTCGAAGCCTGCTTTCCCCGATCTTACCCACCTTACTACCTATTAGGGTGTCTACTAGGTCATTAAAGTCACGAAAGTCCCGAAAAAGTCGTGATTTGTGTAAAAGGTCACAAAAGTCCGTCAATAGTCACTAATTTGAAGTATGTTTTCGTATAAGTGACAAATTTTTTTTGAGTGTTTTGATTCTTGTTGAATTGTTTGTCGAGCGTGCGTGTTTACAGTACTAGTATTTCTCATCTACTGTGCAAGAAAAAAAAATAATTATTTTGTATATTAGTTATCATAGTCGTCTTTAAAAAAAAAACAACGTAAATTTAGGTGTACAGTAGAAACTCGTTGCATTGTTTTCATTTCCATAGTTTTCCCGTATCTATTGTTTGTTTTTGTTGGTCCCGAAAATTTTCCTATTAAAACAGTGTTTAAGAGTCCACATGAATGGTTTTTGTAAATTTAGTTTTTCCTGTATCTATAGTTCAAAATATCTTGTCCCACAGCAAAAAAATTTAGGCGTATCGATCTTTTTTAAAATTAGTTTCAACATACAGTGCAAATTTTAAAATGAAAAGTTCTAGAGAATGGTGAAAGACAATCGTGGCTGCCCACAAAGTAAACATGCCTAGCCGATATTTACGTTTCCCCGCGATTTGCACAATATAAACACGAGATGTCAGCGGCACAGATAACAAAGGAAAAAAGGACATCTGAACTTGTTTGGAAATAGAACACAGAAGAAACATCGCAGCGAAGTTGGTGATCATGTGCAAAGCCACGGGAGAATGACCGCGTTCGCATGTAATGCTTGCGCTCACGGCACAATAAATTCAAGATAGCGGCAAGAAGAGAATTGTTGCCGCTAGCACTATCAATTGTCTCGGATTCTATTGATCGCTGTTTTACGTTGGAAACATTTAATCTCTTTACGTGCGTTCGTTTGTCTTTGTTTTTAACGCAATTATAGGTAACTTTAACCTAAAATTTGTGAAACGTGTTTGAAAATGTTTTATTATAAGCAGATTGATTTTAAAATCATTTCCATTTTAGTGCAGCATGTTTAGATGGTTACGTAACGGTAATGTAATTTCATGATTGCACTAGTATTTACGTAATATTTAAATTTAAAAAAAAATATAGTAATGTTCCTTATTTCCTGTTTACATTTTTTTTTTTTTAATTTTCCATAATTTTTGTCAGCGTAATAAATAATAACTTGTAGAGAGTTTTCTTATGTTTGGTTTTGTCAGTCAGCTCAGCACATGAAGTACAACTTCAGATTTTGAGGTTAGGTAGAAAATAGAGGCACGTCCACATGCATAGTTGGTCCGCATGCATAATTTTTTTCTTCTGGTCCCTTGAAAAACTATCAGGAGAGTTTCTACTGTATGTTGATTACACATTTTAAAATTGGACATACTTCGTGTTATCTGCAGTTGGAGGGAACATAATGAAAATTGTCAGTCATGTTGCACTTGTTAAAAATTTATTAAATAATTCTATTTGAATGGTTTTTCAAGAAAAAGTCACTAAATTGTACTTGTACAATCTGGTAGACCACCTTCCTATTTACCTACCTGTGGGTTGCTACCGGGTAAGGAAGCCGAAGCCTATTCCCCCTGACGCACTACTAAAATATGTTTCTCGAGGAGATACCCATTCCTAGCTGCGCGAACTGTATAAGGAACGCGCCCTATAGCGAGAGTTTGATGCCACGTGGCACGTATCTGGTCTTCACCGGAAGTGGATGTATCTATGGTATTTCTGAGGCTAAATATTAAAAACCACGCCGTCAGTGTAACGCAAATGTAGTGATTATACGAACTAATGTGTATTGTGCAGTGACTGTAAATTGAATGTATAGTGAACCAGTTTTCACGAAATAACAATGCAGTTAAACTTAACTTACCTGTTTCATTATTTGTGTGTATAGTGACTCATGTCCGAAAACGATATCCTAGTGTTAGACATCTTCTAGGAAGAAAGAGAATTCATTGAAGGGCGTAATGCCATAGCCGCTGCTGAACGCCGATTAGCGGCCACAGTTAGTACAAACTCCATACCTGCAGGAATTATTCCGCCACCACAACCAGCATCCAGTAAAACTTTTACTCTAGCCTAAATTTGCAGGCAATATAAGGGTACGGAAAATAAACCTTCGCAACAACAGGATAATTTTAGCCACATCCTTCAGTAGACATGGCGTTTGAGCCGCCCTCTGATTAGTGCAATTAAGACACCCGAGAAACTTGGCGCCTGCGCCTGCACCGCACCCCAGAGTCCATCAATTTTATATTTACAAATGTGCTATTTTCGGGTTATCCGTGTTTCCGGATTATCTGTGCGTTGTGCGGCACCAATTAACGTGGATAATCGAGAGTTTGTTGTACTCCGTATTTTGTCCCTACATGACCTGGCAGCTGAACTGAGTATCAAGGTACAGAATCTACATGGTCTGGCGCACATAAGGGCAGAAGACTTGTTTTCCTGGTGAAAACACCAAAAATAAAAGTTAAAGTTACAGTCATCACCCGAGTTAAGAAATGGTTACGTTCTGGAGGCAGTTATGTAACTCACATTTTTCGTAATTTGTGTTGTAGGTAGACACCTAAGGAACTTTGCGAGAAACTGAAATATTTGAATATGCAATGTTTATAAATGAAGGACGTACAGAAAGGAAATCTTATATCCATAGTTTTTCATGGGACCAGTGAGAAAAATCTATGTTTTCTAAACCCATTACTTTTACACAAAACACTGAAACATAAATTTTTTATGTACTGTGTGTGCAATTTCCTCTTAAAATGCTTGTTGTTGATATAGTTTCTACTCTAGACACAGGAAACAAACAATTTTAAAATTTTAAAATAATGTTGAAGGTAGAAATCTAAGACACTTGGAGAAGTCAACACACATCTTGCCAGGACATTTACCTACCTCGTGTATGTATTGGCGTTCCAATTTCGATGAATTCACAAATTAGAACAAATCACAATATATGGCACATCATTTGATTACTAATACAAATTCCAGTAACAATATGACATCTTAGATGGATCCCCAACAATATAATTAAATCTATGTATGCTTACCAATATCATATAAAAGTGCATAATTAAATACTGTTCTAAAATCAACACCCGTATAGACATTCCAAAATATACAAATAGATTTTCAAATCAGATACTTATTCAACAATTCAAACATCCAGCTTCATACATCAATAATTCAACTATATAAATAGCTCAACAATAAGATAAAAAACCATAAATATTTAAAAATAACCAGCTGGTAAAATCATATAATATTTCTTTTAGATAATCTCATCAAACTTGTAACTAAGCGCAACTTAACTATCTTAATATTACCCAGTTCTATCCTTATGATTATCACAGTTCATTCTTCTTCATTCAGAGCATGTGAGTTTGCGCTAACCTACCATGAAACTACTCTCACTACGACTTCCTAACCTACAAGTTCTACAACTTTCCTTAGCAACCTATTTCTACTACCTACCACTAATCACGTGTTAGAAAACTCACAAACACTGCACAAATGCCGGCAGCGAAACACCACAAAAAAAACACCAAACACCACATGACACAAAACAACACAGAGCAGGCCTGCACCATAAGTCTTGAACTGCCGATCTTGAAGCTTGACGTCCACCGGATCGGGAACAACTATCCCATCACATCAATCATCGCCATCTTCATGTGGGACTGATTTCACATGGGATACATGTGCCTTCTGGACCTCTTTCCTTGTTTCCGGGTCTTGAAATAACAATTTGTTAGGACCAAATATCCTCAACACCCTGAGTGGCCCTATAAAGGGCTGTTGCAATTTACTCGAAGCAGCAGAACAAGAGGCCAACACATATGTGTACGGCAGTAAATCAGGTCTCCCACTGCAAAATTATCCGGAGCCCGGCCTGTGTTAATCCTGGCCTGCACCTAACGCTTAGTGCTCTCCCGGTTTCCAGCAGTGTGACAGTAATTCCTGTTGCGCATCGGTCAATGGCATCAATGGCGATGGAATACCCCACACATTCAACAGAGGGTGGATCAAATCACGCCCAAGGAACGCCCAGGTCGGAGTGGTTTTTGTGACTCCATGGACAGAGGAGTTTAATCCGACTGTAATTAAGTCTGTATCCTCATCCCACACTGTATGGTCTCTGTGGTACAAGGCAGTGAGAGCCACCTTCAAGTTCCTGTTGAAGCGATCCACAGTGTTGCCACAAGGATTATAAGGACCACATGTGTAGTGCCGGAGAACCCAGCGGAAACACGTGTCTGTGAACTCCCCCAAAATAAGGCGCATATCAGTAGTCAAATTCCTTGGCGCCCCTACAACACTCCAAAGCCTCTCGGAAAGATGTTTTACAGTTGTCCTAGTCTTCATATTTAGCATGGAAGTGATAAACACAAACTTAGAGAACACATTAAGTATAATTCGAATACAGATGTTCTGATTCCGCATGCGTACGAGTGAATCGAAATTGTCAATATGCACATTTTCCCAGGCATAGGAAGCATCCTCTATAGAATACAGCCCTACACAAGCATTTTGCAGAGCCTTAGCCCTCAGGCACTCGTGGCAATGAGACACGTAATGCTTCACATCCTTTCTCATGCCGGCCCAATAAAACCTTAAAGTAATCTTAATGTATGTTCGCTCCTGTCCGAGATGCACGCCAAACACAGAAGAGTGAAAATGCTTCTATTTCTCGGCCCTAAAAACCTCAGGAACGACTATTTGTTTTTTCTTTTTATTCCGCCCAGCAAAACATAACAAACCATCCTTCATGTCGTAAGGGAGCTCTTCACCGACTGCAATCCGCCGTTCCCACTATCTACACTCCTCATCTTGTTCCTGAGCCGCCCTAACGCCAGTGAAGAAATCAGGTGCACAGGCAACTGCCACACAAGACATCGGTTCCACAACATCAGGTTCAAAATCTTCCTCCGATAACATTCGAGACAAGGCGTCCGCTACCACATTGTCTTTCCCAGCAATATGATGAACCTGAAAGCAAAACCACGTCAAGCGGTAAGCCCAACTACCCAACTTCCCGAATTCATGGAAATGACCCAACAACAAGGTAATAGTTCTATTGTCTGTGTACATGTTGAATTCTACGACATTCAAATATTCAGCGAATTGGGTCGTCCCAAATACGCAGGTCAGCGCTTCCTTTTCATACACATTCAACTTACGTTCAACGTCCGTAAGCACCCGACTAGTAACGGCGACCAGAACCACCGCACCATTCCTCAATTGCCCTAACGCAGCCCCAAGAGCCACTAATCATGCATCAACATGGAGAATGAACCAGGCATCAAGGTCTGCGAGAAGAAATGACTGACGAGTGGCCAGGCCCGCTTTTAATCGCTTGAACGGAGTCTCTCGTTTAAACCCACATTTGAACGGCTGATTCTTACATTTGAGCAAATTCAAGGCTGCAGCCAACTCCGCAAACCGGGGTTTAAATCAGAAATAGTATCCCATCATCCTGACAAATCGGGTTACTCCCTTTACACTAACTGGATGTGGGAAATTGACGATAGACTCTACCATAGCTGTAGGCTGGATCCATTCAAAGTAATACACCCGAGAAACCGGTTCAAATCAGAACACCAAGTCACTATTCCGAGTTTAACTGTTTAGCTAGCTGATCGCAGCCGTTCCAGTACGTCCTGCACATGTACCACATTCTCTTTCACTGACTCGCTGTAAATTACAATATTATCAATACTCACGACGGCTTACATCAATAGCTCGTGCACCGCCAAGAAAATTGTGACCTAGAACTCGGTCTGCTACCAAATTATCAAAATCCTAGAAGTCGCCGTATTGTTTTACATGCACACACGAACATGCACATGCACATGCACACACTCACATGCATGCACACACACATGTGCACACGCACACGGGAACCTCCCGATCTTAAAGTGCATCAACACAAATCGCTCACACCTAATAACACATCCATTGGCGATAAAAGCTGTCACTCCTCCGTACACTTTGCCCTTCACAACAGTCGGACTTCTATATTTCACATATGCCAGGCACGACAATTTTATAAAGGAATGAGACAACCCTGTGACCACTAATCCCTTTCGCAATTCACCGCCCCATTCAGTGTGCACGTAACACTCCTTAATTATCTCCCGATTCTGCCTTTTACTCCGCCGTGCTGGGATTACGCGGGACGGCTGTCTTCGTTCCCGCCGGACACGCAAATCGGTAATGACCCATGTTGCCGCATCGAAAGCATCTATGATCTGGCAATCCTACATGGGGATGTTGGTATTTCTCCACTCGGTGCCAAAATTCATACACGTACTGCACCTACCTACACGCATCACATTCCGGTCAAATTCCCTCACTGCTGCCAACCAGCCGCCTGAAGCCTGACCACCCTCGAGTCGCACGACCTTCAGGACTCCTCAGCTGACCACCACCTCCCTCTCTCTCCTGTAGACTAACTCCCGCAAATTCACTTACAACCGGCACTATCATCGCAAACACTCCTCATTTTGATCAATCTCTCATTGCTATTATACAGCCAAACTCCACAACTCGCTAAGTTATTAGGGTGCGGGAATAAGGCTTGCAGTACCTTAACTTCAGGCCTCAAGTGATCCAAGAAATTAACTAACCGATTTAGGCTTATTCATGGTCAAGTTGAGCACGCTGTTTCACCCTTTAAAATGTTTCTCTATTCCAGTTGGTTCTCGGGGTGAACATACGGGAGGCATGCTCAGACTGGAGGCTGTTACTGTCTCCTCCACTCAACTGTGACTCCTATGTACTGCGACCAAGTATTAAGGATAATTATCAGATGCCACAATATTGACTAGAAGGGGCTTTAATTTACATTGACAGTGCACAGTGTAGCTTTACAATTGGTGTCGTACAATTTTGGCTTAAGGCCTGAATATAGGGGAGCTTTAATTGAAGAGTATTGGAACCCAGTTCCAAGCGGCTTACCACTGTATATTGGCGCGGTGCCCATTGTTTTCGCACGTGAGCACTGTCGTGACCTCCCCGGGTTACGAGCGGAGTCCCAGACGTCGGGCCCTCGGACGATGGAGTTGGTCAGCAAGGGGACGGCGTCGTGGTCGACCTGGAGGTACCCCAGCTGATGGTCCGATGAACAACTACCTCGGTGGCCCTGCCCCCTCGTTACATCTGTCAGCCTGCTCTCAATATTGGGGTTACCTTCAAAGTGTTGTCATAACACCGCTCCGAGCTTGCAGTTCCCCTGCCTGGTGAGCGCTGCAGTGGTATCCGTAACAGTGCGTTCATAATTATACACAGACTGCACGTGAACTGTTTCTCCTATTCTCTGGGTGCGATTGACTAACTAAGCTTTAACGGGTTTCCACACCCTTGATGACCGTACAGATTCAATCATTCTTCAATTGAGCTCCTCTTACGACCCAGCTCACGAAATAATTTTCCTAAGGATGCCCGATGCCAATCCAGTAACACAGGGTTCCAAAAAAAAAAAAAAAAAAAAAAAAAAAAAAAAAAAAAAAAAAAAAAAAAAAAAAAAAAAAAAAAAAAAAAAAAAAAAAAAAAAAAAAAAAAAAAAAAAAAAAAAAAAAAAAAAAAAAAAAACAAATCTACCAGCTGATTAATAACCTGCAATCTATTCACTTCACCAAAAACTCCAACACAGATCTCTGTTCATTCACAGTTAACTTCGGCACGCCCGACATACTACCTAACAAGACTGATTCAACCCCTATTAACGGCCGAGACGCAGAAGGTACGCATTGGTTGTACGCGGCCGCTCCAACTCCCATCAGATTACCAACGTATGCCATTGCTCGCATACAAAACTTGTGTTACATTCTCCTCAGGATTCAAGGGTAACCAAGCATCATTCAAATATTCAACTAATTCAAATAGCCCATTCTCATTACAAAGTCTGCACCCCAACCTGCCATGACGCCAAAAGTTGACACTTCCTCCACTACGATAATCAAAACGTAACTTCGACACAGTAACAACAAATCCTAAAGCATTCCCCCGCTTGGGACTCAAACGAGCAGCAGAGTTGCGCAGGTTTTTGCCATGTGCGGTATTCAAACCGTACTCCAGCAAAAAGGGGTGTCACATTAAAAACTGGGGAGGGGGGTTGAAACATCTGAAGTTACCAGACTACCAAAGCAGGAATACACAGACTATTGAATACATACTTTATATTCAGCACATTCATTTACAGGGGTTAACTTGTCGGACAAACAAAGAAAGGCAGCGGTTACACGGCAGCCTGAAGTAGATAACCGAAAGAGGTTTAGTCAGCCACTTTTAAACACGTTCAGTGTATAGCTGCCGAAGTGAACACGTATAGCTGCTGAAGTGAACATGTATAGCTGCCGAAGTGAACACGTTCGCATGGTTATACGGTACTCCATTGTCGCAGTCAAAATCAATTGTGTTTTGTTACGACAGTATATTGTTTTGAGGTTATGTTTAGTTTAACCGTTTAACCTATGTACAAAAGGTAAACAGAGGAAAGTAGCTGGAGACACGTAAAATTTACGTTATATTTTTTTAACTCTCTTGTTTACACATTAAAAGTTGCGTTGGTTGCGATAAAAATAACCTTTTGAAAGCTCTACTTACTCTGTCCCAAAGCTTAACACACTCATATGTTGGTGCAATTTGTTATGTGGTGACAAAAATTTATTGTGACACAAACCATTTAAATCAATATTACACTTTACGGAATGTGGCAAGGATTTTCAAAAAGTTACTTTTACCGCGAATGACCATGTGCCTGCTTCATGCGTACAAGAGTACTGGAAATGGCATACATTCTTTTTCCCGTTGCAAATATATTGAAGGGCTCATGTTTTATTATGAAACTATTTTTACTTATACGTAGCCAACAAACATTTTAATAACTTAATTTCCGCTGCTGCAACGTAACACGGGGTTGTCGGCCATCTTGTGCGCAATGCTTGTTGATGTTTAACGAGCCAATCACAGCAAGGCATAGAGATTGTTGTTTAGATGAAAAACCTTTACAACCTGTTCATTTTGAATAGGAAGCAGCAACGATATGAACTACTTCAGACACCGTGTGACCACACCATGTACGGCTGAGCAAGTTTAATTTAAACTAGTCCAGAGGCCTGTGTAACCGTGACCAAAATCACTGATTAAATTGGACGGAGGAAAGGGACCTACCCGCTGAACGGAAGTATGAAAGGTGCGAGCCTGCCCGAGTCTCACCAGCGACTTCCTCTCTCAACGACGCAGGCCGCGAAAGAAGGCAAGCAGTAGGGAGGGGGAAGGGAGGGGTCACACGCACACGTCAGTAGTGGGTGGTGAGGGGATTGAGGACAGCAGCGCATACGGCGGCGACGGCGAGAACAACAGACCTAGGCGGGGATTTGAAATTCTCACAGTATTAGCTCACTCGTGCTACAGCCCATCACAAAAATATGAAAATTAAAACGTAAACTCCATAGAAGCCTTGTCCATGAGAATAAACAGATTTATCTCATACTTTATAAAAAAAAAAAAAAGAGGTGCAAGATTGTCTGTTTAATAAAACGGTTTAAGTTGCTCAACCGGAATACTTCTCGAAGCACATACATATTCGCAACACAACTTATTGCATCCTTTCAGAAAATTTAGGTTTGTTTACCTAATTGAATCACAGGAAAGGTTATCATTTGCCAAAGGGGTTTTGTTGAAACAATTAGTCGATCAACAGCAGCAGCCATTAGTAACTTGTCCCCTTCATCCACAGCCAACTGGTAACACTAATTGCTTGCTAGGGAGGTGATGAATGGCCAAACATCAGTGTGTTAAGTTGATACTTGAGCAACAGTTCTTGAGGGGAGAATCTCTAGACAATTTTGTGGTACATACGATCCTCAGTGTGTACCAGTATTTGGCAGTACATTAGTCACACAGCAGCAGTTAGCACCACCAAATAAATACGAATGCCAGTTAAAAAAAAGCCTGCCATTGTTTAATTATTCTTTTGTCGACTCTTTTTTTTTTCAGTTAATATTAATTTAGTTTTGATAAACCGAAAGATATGTATTCAGTGTTGTTAATTTGAAAGATACTGTAATTTGTATTCAGAGTTGTTAAGCCTAAAGATATGTGCACAAACAACAGAATCAAAACTGTGTTGTTTTTTTTCTTTTCTTTACATTGATACATACAACACGTGTGGTACGGAGGACTGTTAACTCACTTCAGACCAGCCCGCCAGACACATTACTGTCAAGTAGGCCTATAGCATATCTTCTTTAGCCATGTGCGGCACAGTCATGACATACAGCTCATTTTTGATAGTGCCATTTTGGGAAAAAATGTGCACTTGTTAAATGGGTGTTTACATTAGTTTTTATTGGTTTTTATTATATTTCATAACTTTTTGCTTGTTGAGTAAACCTCGGACCACAAATGTTCAATTTTCTTTTTCCGAAAACTTTATGTATTTTGTTTTAGTACTCAGTTACAATTTGTAAAACATTTCATTCCCAAGCGTGAAGTATATTAGGCAAAAAATTGTGTTGGTTTTTTACATCCCTAATTGATCTTATTGCTTACTTGTTTTGTTAATTGAAAATGCATATTTTTTCACATGATGCAGCGGCAGATGACCCTCAAAGCTGCGAGAATGTGAGACGGTTGAGTGATTGAATACAGGACAATGCTGTCGTTGCTGAGTTGCGTGCTCGTGGTCATGTTTGCAGTTCATTCTGATGTGATAAATATGCTTTCTGGGTATCGTTGTAAAGAGCTCATGCCAGCCTGTTTAAGTAATGTAGTTCTTGGGTAAATTTTTGGGTTTTGGGGGTTAAACTGGCACTATTCTCTAATAGCAAGAACCAAACCAGGAACTGTAAAACCTTGTTACAACAGGACTCTACTGTAAAAAAAAGTGGTTGAAAATAGTTTCGTGAATCAATAGTGGTGAATTAAAAACAACATTAACAAGCATATCAGTACGAACAGTGACATTAATAACAGTAACAAATAATAAATGGCTATAATAGTCATAATGTGGATGAAGGATTCCTCTAAGTAGTAAATAAAATATTAGTACGTATGTTGCTCCTATTTTGAATATTGTTAGTGGTAACTAATTTTTTAAAATTTTATTTGTATTTTACAGACTCTTAGGTCCATGGATGCTGCAGACATTCCTAGTCAAGTTGTCATCCGCACTTTAAACAAGAAGCCAGGCCTGAGGGACACAAATGTGCAGGTAGCGAAGGCTCGCCTAGAGACAGTGAAATATATTGCAGAAACCGTCCAAATGTCCAGGTCAGACTCCATAACATTTAACTTATTCTGATAGGCTACTAGTTCAGGAAATTATGTTGGTAGCGTGCCTGTGCTCATTTTATATACATATTGTAGCTGTTAAAAATGAGAATAGTAAACGAGAAACCGGATCGTCTAAATAATTCGGGGCATTTCAACAAGCAACTGTTATGTCTGCCATCTTGATACAACATTGTCGAATTAGAACAGATTCAGTGTTGTTAACGAATGTTTTAGAATCGAAATGTCTCCAACAGTGAGAATTACTGCCCTACCGAAATATGTAAATTTAAAGATTAAGATTGTTTACCTTTATTTACAATACAAACATCCTCTACCCAAATCAAAGTTTTCTTCACTGGAAGGAAAGGAGAGACAACGTTTGTGCGGGGTGCTGCAGGATGCCTTGGTTAGTTAGGACTGAGGCCACCCGGACCACTCCATCTTTTCCTGCATTGACTTGAGTAATGCGTTCCAGCTTCCACTTCATTGGTCGTGTCTGGTCATCCTTGATTAATACAAATGTACCAACGAAGAAAGAGACTTCTGGGTTTGTCCACTTAGATCACTGCTGCATTGTGTGCAAATAGTCACGATTCCAATGTTTCTTGTTGGTCTGATAAATCTGTTGTAGCAGCTGCCACCGGCTCAAATAGGAAAAGGAAACATCTGTCAGATCAGGTTCAGGAACGGTGTTTAAAGGTTCCATTATTAAACAATGAGCAGGAGTTAAAGTTGTGAGATCTGTAAAAGCTTTGATATTTTCACTGATGGCACACACGGGATGTAAATTTAAAATTGCTTCCACGTGAATGAACACAGTATTCAACTTTTCATAGGTTAAATTTTGATTTCCAATGTCGTGTGCAGGTGCTTCTTCACGGAATTAGCACCAGCCTCCCAAAGCTCACGAAAGTGTGTGTCTGTGACTTGTGTGTCTGTGTGTCTCTGTATGTGTGTGTGTCTGTTTCTCTATGTGTGTACAGTAAAACCTCTTTATAACGACCCCTCACGGTTCCCGAAATTATAGTCATTAAAGAGAGGTGGTGGTTATAATATTTCGGACCCATTTGAACCTCTATATGTCAAAATAGGCCGTTTTCGCATTAAGCCTATGTTCAGTAATCTTAAGCAATAATAAATCTTACATTTAAACTTAGCTATAAACGAAATTTATGACCAGGCGTCATTTTGAGAAAAGGCGATGGTGTATTCTACTCTCGGGGCTTTTCTTTTTCACCGTGAACGCTTAGAAAGTCACGCACTGTGAGGTTACGTGCCGTGTCGCTGCCTGTTTGTTATCGGCCAGCCGCTCGGCTGGCCGGCCGGAAGGATAGACCATGATGTGGGGGGGAGGGGAGTGCCGAATATGGCTGCGCCCGCATGCACCGATCAATACCACAGCCACAGCAGCTGTCCTCTTCAGCGCGTCAGCCTGCTCTGTCTTGAGACTGACTGAAAGATAATTGCGGGTGTGCACTGTGACGTAACGTTATCGCTTGGTTAAAATATTAACGTTACATGTCAATGTGTAAAATATTTTAAATATTTTGTTCAGGACAAAGAAAATGTAGCGACATGGCGCCCACTCTACTAAAAGTGTACTATTAATTAGTTAACAGCATAGTCGTAGCGGTTGTACAAGCAAACGTTTAAATTTATTAATGAGTACACAAAGGAAAAAAAATCATGAAAAAAATACAAATACACTAGTAAAAAACTTACCATATTTAATATCCAACAAACGTGATCAATAGGCAGATCATATGTTTACTATTATCACTGCGTTGACGGGACACTAAACACACATACAATAAAAGAAAGTCTCACATTAAAGGGCCAATAGTAAACAATGTCGGAATGCCGAACTCCCGCGCAATCTCTGACTTCGGCTTCTGTGTCTATTCCACTTCCTAATAATCGTAACCAAGTCGAAAGCCAAAAGAACGGCGTGGGTCATCAATAACCGTTCACAAACTCAAATCAAATAAATTACCAAACTGAAATTGTGAAAATCAAACCTTAATAAGTCGTCATAAATTGTTAAAAAAAACAAGAATAATCCAAAAGTTGTGCAATGAAGTCGTTATAATAAAGCAAACAAAGAGCGTGTGGCGTATCAAACAGCAAGCTAGAGAACACTGGCACATGAACAAAAAGTGGAGAGGATGCCGAGCGCGTAAGGTATTCACGTGAGGGGAAAGGAAGATAAAGAGTACCGTTACGGCAGGCTTGCCGCGTGGAGTGGAGTACAGTTCTCGCCACTATAAACGCTACAAGGTGCACAAAAACCTATTTGTTTGCAGATTTCCTTGAAATTTGAAATAAAAAAAATTAAAAAATCACGGTTTCCCAAAAACGGGTGGTTATAGACAGGTGGTCGTTATAAAATGGGTCGTTATAAAGAGGTTTTACTGTATTGTGTCTGTATGTGTGTCTGTGTGTGTGTGTGTTCTGCCTAAAAAAATTATTTCTTGTTAGTGATTACATGTTAGATATTGTTATTGAGAATGACAGCTGAATTGTAGCAATTTTGTTGATTGTTAGAATTTTTTTTACGTGCCATGTCATGGCAGTAAATGTCAACGTACACAGTAGAACCCTATAATTACGTTTCTGGAGGAACTCAAATATGTGTACTTTATAAATTGAAACTCGTTATAAGAGGGTAGTTTCTTGTTATAAAACAGTTTAAGGGACCAAATGTAAGAAGCCTTATAACCAGGGAAATGTTATACGGGTTATACAATATTAAGAAATATTGAGTAGGATAGAGAATTGATTGAGTCAGAATGTTTGAATGCTGGTGATGAAGGTGTTTGTAGACGTGCAGAGAGGAGTAAGTGGGTATCTTGTTTTCAGCATGGTGCTGGACTTCTGCCTTACGGAGGTAGTGGAGAAGCTGGGTGACCCGAAGACAGCCACACAAGCAGCAGACACCCTTACTGCCTTGGCTGAGGCAACCAAGCTAGATGTTGTGGGAACCAGTGTTCTCAACTATGCTTTCTCCCAGAAGAGTCCGAAACTGCACCAGGAGTCCCTCAACTGGGTTTCTTCTGCCATACTCGACTTTGGATTTGTGTGAGTATATGCCTGACATGTTTAATAGCTTTCTCCTATTAGCATGTTTTTCTCATTACCTTCTGTTTTTTTTTTCTTTTACTGTTCACTGCCTACCGTACTTGTGGATTTAGCATGATGTAAGATTTCTCATTTTCACCGAAGTCAATCTCCCCGAATATGTACTTAGAGACCGTTATCAGTAGTTCTATGTATTCACAACTAATTTTAAATACAGTAGAGTCCTGTTATAATGAGGTATTACGGTTCCTGGTTCGAACCTCGCTATTGCCGAGACCTCGCGGTCAACGAGTTTGGTCGATTTTGACCCCCCAAAACAAAAAAAGTGGCCTAAAATTGCATCAACTTGTTACAACAGGGAATATTAACGTTTTGTATTAATTCAATCATGTATTATTTACAAATGTTGGCTTGTGCCCTTCGCAATCAACACATAAAGTAAGTTTGCGGGGGACGTAACTCGGGCCGCCGCAGTATCGTCCAAAACTCAGTCACTCTGCCGCAGTGTCTTGGCACGGTATGGCCGGCGGCTGCTGCTGCTGCATGGCGTGATCACCTCAAAGCAAATAGCAACAAATATCGTATTTACTCGCATAATGGCCGCACATATTTGACCAAACTTTTGCCCCAAGAAAATGGGGTGCGGCCATAATGAGGTGATTTAAAAAAATTGAAAAAAAATTATGTGGGGAAAAAAGTTGCATTTGCATTTGTTAACAGGACTGACTCGTTAACATTAATTAATATTGCGTGGAAATATTAACAATATTCCTGTGATTCGCCGATGACCAGTTGGCTTAACGTGTGTTTACGTGCACATGTAGTGCCGGCTGCCGGCCGGGCCGCCAGGCGCCAGCGCCTGGTTGTATTCCAAGCTGACTAGCTGGCAACAGCGCAGTGAGTCATCATCTGCTGCAGCACATTCCGTTCTCACCACCACTACCTCTTGTCCTTTCCCCCTCCAGGTCATACCGTGACCACCCAAGTGGAGTGTGAAACAGAGAAGGTAGACGTGACTGCAGGTGCACTGGTCCGCTGCGTTTACCATTGTTTCCGCATCATCCCGTGACCTTCCTCTCCCCCTCCCCTTTCAAACCCTTAGCGGGCACAGATGGCGATGCCCCCCAAGGTCATAGCCTTGTTGACAGTAACAGGAGCTTTGAACCCTGTTTTTGTGTTATTCAGGGGTGGCCAAGGCAGCGTAGCCTACTGAGAAATACTGGTGCGGCCTTTATGTGAATTTTTTAAAATACCATTTTAATCATTTCAAAACAAGGATGCGGCAATTATGCGAGTAAAAACGGTAGTCGCTATAAAATTGCATTCTTAACAAACAAAAATGACCAGTATTTCAAGGCTTTTTTTTTTTTTTTCAATTTGAAATGCCAACATACCACCTCATCACTTCCACTGACATTTACAACACGGTACTGGCTGCTTCAAAAATTACGAAAATGACTATCTTATCAGACTATGGGATGAAATACCGTATTCACTCGAATCTAAGACGCCATCGAGTCTTAGATGCAGCCTACTTTCAATGATTAAAATTAAAAATGTTTACATGCGAGTCATGCATTTCTTATCAAAACACATTATCTTGCCCGACCTTGTCGCCCCACCTACGTTAACACAGTTGACAGCTGTTTTATTTATAGAACTGGCTTGCTAAAGGACGGAAGAACGCGTGCTGTTAACCAATATTACAAGGGAAGAGGGCTGAGGTGAGCGACCGCTGCATATGGCACGTCATGGGGATTCAGTGTGTCCTTGCGTGTCACAATAAGCAGCCGCCAGCGAGCCAGAGAGTGAGCGGAAGTTGTCAAGGTCAACCAGTTTGATTTTCTCTTACTTTGTTTCAGTTTATCGCTTCCGTCCATGTTTGCACACAGCAGCATTGTTTGACGTTCTTTACTGCGTTTCCCCCCCATGCAGGCATCTCCTTTGACCGCAAGTGTACGATACGGCATCAAGTTATAAAACATACCCGCTTCGTCCGCATTGTACACGTCCCGTGGTGAATACCGTTTCAAAATTGTGTGCAGCACAGGCAGCCACTTATCCACCGCACCACTTGGAACTGCCGCACTTTCTCCCACAATCTTGTGCAATGAGATGTTGTATCGCTTCTTGAAACGATCCAACCAACCAACAGAACATTTAAAGTCTTTTTTGCATTGTGGCGAATGTGTTGGCCATTTCCCGCAACATTGGTCCCTCGCATCTGGTTGAACCAGGCAATCAAAAAGCTTTCTCCACATCTTCATTGTTAGCACCACGCAACTTTTTAAGTTTAATGTTCCGACCTTCCTTCTCAACTGCAGCCATTATCTCATCTTTTTTCTTTAAAATTGTCGACAAACTTGATGTTGTAAGGCCATATTCCCTTGCAATATCTTCTGCTTTAGACCCCTTGCCGTCCTCAATCTTCTTCAAGATCTCGTACTTCGTAGCGAGGTCCAAGGTCTTTCTCTTACCGCTCATATTGTCAAATCACTTCAAAATCTCAATCAAAGTCCAAGAAAATTGCGTGGGTCGTCAACAATGCTAGCCAAAATCGTAATCCAAAAACTTACCAAAATCGAAATCCAAATAAAATAGCGTGAGGTTGTCAATAATAGTTAAGCACAATAGTATTAAGTTTAGCTAAAAATAGAATTACTCAAACCAAGCACAGTTGAAAGCACAATGACCTCAAAACACAATGGGAATATTGAAAAGGATGA
>PNEQ01060112.1:9953-30083 GCA_003012365.1 Medauroidea extradentata | reverse complement strand
ACGATGAATTTAAATTAACATGTCCCCAATTACTAGGTTATTGAATTCTGTTGCATCACACCGGACACCTGACAAACTCGCCCTGAAAATGGCATATAGCCTGTTAAGAAAGATTTACATAATATAAATTTAAATAAGAAAATAACAACACCTTTTAAAGATTTAACCAAGATGGGGAAGTGGCTGAACACTTCACAGTGTTTAAGATATGAGTATATAACAAAATTTTTTCATTGAATGTGTACATGTGATTCATGTGTACAATGGAACCTCATTAATACAATCCTGTTAATACAAAATATCATTGATACAAAATGGTTTTCTCTCCCATTAAAAATAATATGTTAAAGATACACTTTAATGCTCAGTTAAAAGTTACCCTATACATAAAATAATGTAATATCAAGTTCAGTTGTCAATATATATCACTATGTTGGTATGAAAGTTAGTGCTTTGTAGCTAAACACCCTAAAAAAAATGTTTACAGATTTTTTAAGTTTTTTAAATACCAGCTAATACAAATCTTGTTATTACAAACTACAAAAATTTAAATCCTTTCAGGTGTGTATAAATGAGGTTCTACTGTAGGGTTCTTTGAAAATGTTCAAGTGTTATAGAAAAATAAAAATATTAAACCTTTGTTGAAAGCAAACTGTGCATCTGATTCCAATAAAAGAGTTTTGTTACGTTCCTATGACTTAAAGAAGCTCTTTCGATTAAGTAGAGAATTGACACCAGGGTTAGCAAATGAGATAACAGTCTGTTGCTTTCTAGAGATCCAGTCCATGAAAAATGGGCATGGAGGCCCAGCGAAACTCCTTCTCAGGGTGTGATGTCGCCCACGTACTTCTAACCCTTAAGTTGTAGCTCAGGTAGTCAACCCTATTTTATATTTATAACTTGAATTATATGGGTTCTTGTAGAGGCCCCACACATCTACCTTCTGAGATCAGATCACATAAGTTTTAACTGCCTTGTCCCATCAAGAATTTGTCTCTCTCAGACAAAGTTCCGCGATGCCCTCTTATCTTCAGCCCTTTATGCCACTTACGTTTCTTGTGAAAACTTGTCCCAGAGAGATACGCCATTAAATGTTCATAATCAAACTGTTCCAAGAATATGTAGATTAAGTTATACAGTATTAAAAATATGGAGATTATGTTTTAAACATTTCTAATAAATTCTTTAGTCCTAAACAAACCTCTTACATTATAAAGTAGGTACCACAGGTTTTTGCGCTCAATGGCAGCTTATGTAACTACTCAGCAAACACAAATAAAACATACACTTAACCTAATAACAAATAAGTACTGCTGAAATATAATAAAAGAAACTTCAGGTGCAGGTTAACACTAAACAAATTATATTATGGTTTAAAATGGAAACTAAAAGCTTAGCAAGTGTGGAAATGAATATAGTACATAGTGAACAGGAATCTTACACATATGTAATGTGGCACTGAGCCCTGGCATACTACCCGACTTTGACCTGAGGGAATTCTCATCATGGTCAAGAATTTTGGGGGCGAAGCCCCAGACATGGACGTCAGTTGCCTCCTCCAAAAGTAGCTTGATGCTGTGACTTTAAAATTATAGATGTTTGAGTGTCTTGATGGAAGGCTTGGCAGTGATGTTTAGAAAGGGACATGCCAGTCAGTTCAAAGTCTTGATTGTGCAGCACCTGGCCTTTTGGGCTATGTTATGGGGCATTAAGTCTTAGTTGTGTCTAACAACCATCACTTCCTCGATGTGGTCTTCTGTAGGATTTTCTTCCTATTGTAACTCTTTGGCTACTCTACCATTACCTTCAAAGATGTTGTCTGTAGTGAATAATGTAAGGATCACAAGAGTTCACACATGCCTGGAAAATCTGGTTGATTGTCCGTGTTATCCAGCTTCTTGAACAGAGGTAGGAGGAAACACTTCTCTTACGTTCAGTGATGTCCGTTTCAAACCATCGGAAAGGTGTGACCTCTTTTGCACTTCTGATAATGGACACTTTAGTGTTGGGTTCATTTCTTGGCCTTGAACCTGGTACTGTCTCTGCCTCCAGAAATCTCCTGAACTATTTCTGCATATTGTCAGCAGGAGTAGAATTGGCATGGTCTGCTTTGTGGCTCCCTATGACATGATCGTGGATTCAGTTCCTGATGTTTAAGCTGCCCAATCTGCGTACTCATCTGTGTCTATTCTCACAGTATCTCAATGGTATTTTAACTCTCGTCATGAGTGTAGCTTCAGTAACACGGATGCGGTCCTCATCATTTATATCACAAAAGTTCTAGCCATTTTGGTGCAAGCCTTGCACAGAGTTTTTGTACTTGTTTCTTTAAAGTTGGTTCATACATGCATAGACAAGCAGTTCAGGTAATAGTGCCGGAGGAGAGTTGGTTGCACTGGTGTGCACTGCCCCTGATACTTCACCTACTTGCGTCATGCTAAATCATGTGCCTCCTGTATGGCTTGTGCTCTTCCCTTTGGGTTTTCCTCCGTGCCTTTCAGACTCTAATCTTGCAACCTGTTTTGTCTCGATAAGGGCTGATTGTGTCCCTGCATGAGCATGGTCAGTATCTCACCTCAAAAAAGTACAAGGCCTCCAAGTATGTGATAACCCCACCTGGGAACAAACTCTGCTTTAAGCACATGTGCTATCATTCCTGCTCCACACTTAGTGAAAGAAAATTTACCTGTCTTGTGAAGCAGTCTGTCACAATAAGAAGATCCTTCACCCTTTGTATTGCTCAAAAAAGGGGCCCATCAGGTACAGTGCCACCGTAGGAAAGGGTTGAATAATCCGGTTGGTGTTCTAGGCAGCTGCAGCACTGTGTAACAGTTTTTCTCCCTCGGTCAGCAGAAGCTCTATTCAGTTGGTGAGTCCATATATATAATGTTAATAGGAAATCTGGGGAAAAAATGTTATGGTGCAGCACAATATTCATCTTTAAAAAGAACTAGCACCTTGCAGCACTTCACTACAGATTTGCCACTAATGTTTATAAAAAGTACAAGACATAAAATACTAAGCAGGGTGCTCTAGCAACCTTAAACTCTTTACCTTGATCATTGGCATAAAAAAGAATTTTAGCAGGAAAAAATTAATGTCCGATATAAAAATAGAAAGGAAAACCATGGATGCTGCCAGCTTACCTAAAATTTGCCACGTTTTACACCTTTTAAATAAAAATTTGGACATCTGTCCCACGCACATCTGTTTCAGCTGGTGTTACAATATTTTCGTGAGATGGCAAAGGATGTGCTGCCGTAGACGAAATTTACTGCAAAGTTTATCACCCCAGCCAAACACAAACTTTCATGCGGAAGGTTTCTCATGCTCAGCGATCATTCCTAAACTATCCTGACCAAATAAATTCCAAAACAATAGAAAACAAAAGGAAAACAAATGACTGTGACTGCTTATCAGCCATAAATACATATTCTGATAGTAATTCTAAATATATCATTTACTGTTAAAGTCCTGCAAAGTGCTCATATTAAATTACATGTTTATTTCGGCTCCACCATTACATCATCTCTCTGTAAAAAATGTATCTATCTCATACCAGTGAACAAGTACTTTGCCTAAAGAAAGGAAGGAAATATTGTTTTTTATGCAACATTGCAACTTTTGATTGGATAACTTACTGGTTAGAATATAGATTGTTTCACATAATAAAAGCTGGCTGGTAACTTTTTAGAAAAAAAAAAGGCAGACAGTATAATGGGTCAGGAATGTGAACTGATATAAAGGTATCTGGCATACCTTACAATGAAGTAAACACTGCAACTATACAGACTTCACCACTTACTGGTAAATCATTTCTTGTTTTATAGCAGCAACTCCATTACGTACAAAATTGACAGCAAACTCATAGTACACATTGATATACTCTGTGCATTGAGCAGAGTTAAATGATATTGGCATGTGTGGTACTGCAGAATAGTGTGACAGAATCATTGCTTAGTTTTCAGCTTAAATTATTTTACAAATATTTTATGTTATGCTGATTTTTTGGCCACTGTTCTGTTGAAATAACTTACTCATTCAGTAAAATTGTGAATATTCTAGATGATTAGCTTCCATTGC
Source organism: Medauroidea extradentata (assembly GCA_003012365.1). Taxonomy (NCBI): domain Eukaryota; kingdom Metazoa; phylum Arthropoda; class Insecta; order Phasmatodea; family Phasmatidae; genus Medauroidea; species Medauroidea extradentata. Next base: position 26,000 of record PNEQ01060112.1, on the reverse strand, counting down.
ATTCATAATTCAAATTGTATTTATTACCTTTTTAATTTAAAAAATATATTTTTCTCACGTATATACTGTTTTGTGTATTGTTTATATATGAGAGTGTTTTGTTAAAAATTTCCATTTTTTTATAGGTTTGATGGTGTGACCTCAATGTTGTACCACTCTAGAGGCATTGGCGAAGGCTTCAGTGGTAATTATGATGAATACTTCGGACTGAATGTTGACACTGAAGCACTGGTGTATCTTATGCTGGCTAATCATATGCTGCATAGTTGTTACCCTGAAGTAGTGACAATAGCTGAGGTAGGCTACAGTCTCAGTTGTCTGGTTTGTATTAATGATATACCAGCTTTTGTGTATGAAGGCAGATTTCTAAGTTTCATTATTTTAAGTATACTGTGGCACACATTGGTACATTCCATTAAAATTTTTTTGTTAAATTAGTTACTTTTTTTTTATTGCATTCCTCCTTCATCCATTTCTGAAATAGATAGTTTATTTTGTGTTTACTTAACCCTGGCATTTATTTAATACTTAAGCCAAATATGGTAACCAGTTATACAAAATGTTAAATTATTTTGTACAGTTCACGAACTTAAAGTTTCAGAATATGTGATGCAAGCATAGTTGCTGTGACTTGTGAAGACAGTAGAGTAAATTCCATGCACCTTATGAAAGGCTTTACAGTATGTTGTAAAAATTCATTCCTTTTTCCCTGAGAAAATCCTGGTAACTCTAGTAGTGCATAATGGTGTATAGGTTATTAACAGAAAAGAGTTTTGAATAAAAACTACTGGATATAACAATAAATATGTGTTCTCATCAGTCAGTTGTACATGACTCGCAGCAAAACACACCTGTCATCACAGACAGTAACTCACTAATGAAATATGAAACACAGACCATAGACACAACACATGGTGCCAACTTTACACACAGAATTGTCATAGAACATACAATTCTACAATCCATAAATCTACATCAATGGTTAGGATAGATTCTATTGTTGAGCAAAATATTGTATTTACCCATATACGACCCACAAATTTTTTTCTCAAAAACTAAATTGGATATTCGGGATGGGGATCATGCACGAAAATCAAGGTTTTTGGACGAATAGGGCATGGAAAAGTAGGGTTTATCATACGTCACATACTGCAGGAAAGATTTAGAATAATGGTAAAATGAGTGTGAAACCCTTAAACATCAAATTGTAGCCTGTAAGCGGTAAGTACAAAATGCCGGCATTACAATCAACCAAAAAAATGGCAGTGCGTCAGCGGTTGCCAGCTTGCTGGGACGTGCCAAACTTGCGACATGCCAGAAAGTGCCGAGCAGTGCTAAGCCAGCATACACCTAGATCCTTAGTCTCACTCGCCCGGTCTAATGAGCGAGCATCTAAACACTGGCTGCGCGGCGTGTGGCAATGCGAAGAACCAAGGCCGAGGTAGTGATTCATTGCTTTGCCAGAAAGCACCACAGTACAGCGTGCTCTAAGTATTGAGAACTGCCCACAGATTGCAGTATACATTGATGCCGCTGCGGAGCAGTCTTGTGCTGACTGCCATGCAGCAGCACGCCCACCAGCCACGAGCTTTCACTAATGCTACTTCCAACTCATCAAATTATACTGAGCACTAGTTATACTTTTGAGGTGTGATTCTTAAGATATCAGCTACATATTTAATTCATGTAATATTTAATGTTCTTTAGTTAAATTTTTGAACAAAAGGCAATTGAATTGGAATTTTATAGTGAAAATAATTTTTTTTTCTTGAAAATATGTTTAAAATTTGGGCTCGGGTGGTACATGGGTAAATAAGGTAATTAAATTTCACAGATGACGAAGAATGAGTTAATATTGTCGCGGGGCCAAATTTTGAATTCTATTTTCGCAAGTGAGTTGCGCCGAACTTTGTTTAAATTAAATGAACCAAGAAGTGTGTGTCACCTGTCGCAATAGAGTTTCGTAAGAAGCGGGCCACTGCTGACCAGTTGTTGCAACATGCGGCTGGGGCTGCAGACCCGGTGTCATTGTCGAGATAGTTTGCAGTTTTGGAAGTGCTTGTTGCGAAATTGGGGCGTTACCGGGGTAAACACTCCGGTGGTGCCCCAACTAGAGGCGGGTTTCGCTGACTGGTTGTGCCGCAATGTAGGAGGGGTGGGCTGTTGTAGGGCGACTGTCGCCTGGCTGCGTGGTGATTGTAGTCTTGATGATTGCCAGAGAGAGACCTTTCCAGGGAGTCAACTTCACCGAGAGAGCTAAAGTCAATAAGGTACTGCTGGGTGGGGCTCCTGCCCCACCCTGCCATCTAGTTAAACTCTTAGTCATAAGAATATCAAGTAATGTTAATGTAAACCGTAGAGTAAGTAATGTTTAAATAGAAGCTTTAAGTCAGGAACACAAAGGACGCGAACCAGTCCACAGAGCTTCGTCTGTACCTTAGTACGAAAAATTGTTTTAATCTGTTTAAATTTTAACATTGGGTTTAGAGTTGGCAGTGATTTAAAATAATCCAAGATAAAGATTGTTATTCTTTCAAATCGTTAAGTATTTTATTATTCTTTTTAATGTAATATACATGTTGAAACCAAGGTTCCTATTTCATTGTAATATTGTTTTGATACGATTATTAAATGTTTCTGTTTGATATCTAATTCTTTTATTTAGTTGATTGTGCCCCCATACGTTAATTGGTTGTAAAGGAATGCGTCGTGTGGAAATGCTGGTGTTCTAAGTTAAGTGGTAATTAAGTATTTAAAATTCCCATATGCCTACTTCCTGTACAGGGAGATTGCTGATATCCGTATTCCCAGTCATTGAATCAATTCCTCTCGCAGTTTTCTGAGTTCTTTAAGATAGTTTATTTATTAATTTTTGAAGTTAGTTATTTTTGTCAAGCGAATTTTGCTCTACCCCTGTGATGTAACTTTCGTGGTATTCACTTTATTTGTTTCCAGTTTTAAAAGAATAGCCGCGGCAATATTTCAGCTATTTGGTTATGTGACTCATCATTAACTATTTACAGTTGGTTAGATAATACCAAGTTATACAAATCCAAATATTTTGACTGCTTAGTTTCGTAGGTCTGAGAAACTTTAATTGCAGATTGATTTATCTCTTTAACAATTAATGGTTTAACCACAAGACAGAAATCACTTCACAAATTCTTCACAAATATACTCTATTAAATGACTTGAAAGTGTATAATATTCAGCTTCACAAATGCTCAGTATTTCCAGTCCATACTTTTAAGTGATTTTCACATATTTCCAATATTTTTTTCAAATGTTTTCAATGTGATATGTTGAAATAGTTTTGAAGTCTACCAAATTGTGATACTGAAAAACGTAAGTCTGGTTTAGACCCTAATATTACATGCATCAAACTGTCAATCAGTTCTTTATTTGGAAACCTGTTATGGTTATCACAATTTTGCTCACCTTTTACCGAATTGGATTTAAGCTCTGTGGGTATTTTACTATGCTTACAGTTAATGTTGAATTTACTCAATTTTTTTCAAACCTTTTTGTTTAATTAAAATTGTTAATGCTTACATTACAAAATTAAATTTATTAATGTACAAAATTATTCTTCATGTAAATGTTGTAATTTCGGTAGCAAAGGTAGAGCAATATTATAGTAAAAAAAACTTGTCAGGGAAAAAATTAACATGTGTCTGGAAATCAGGGAAATGTCAGGGAATTTGAAAGTGTATAATGAGTGGCAACCCTGATGACTGAAAGTAAATAACGTATTAGATCTCTGTGGCACTTTGCTGTCCTGATGTCAGGTGCAGTGGTGGTGAGAGCAACGGGAAGCAGAGATAGAAGCACACAGTTCTCACAATGTATGCTGGAAAATGGAGACGTAGGCACGCATTCACAGCTGTGATATAACACCAAATCTACTACTCCAATCGCTGGGATGAGTGATGGGCATAAAACCAGCCCAAGATGGAGAACACACAAAAGGAAGTGAGAAGCGACATTAAACCCTCGTTAAAAGAAAAAGGAACATGGAATTTAAAAATGTTAACGATGCCACAGCACCTGGAGGTCAGAGAGGGTTGGTTTGGAGAACGGTGAAGTTTAATTAAATTATTGCAGTGCTGTGGTTGTGGTTATGTTGATCTCTGGGCGCCACCTAGCATTCTGCCCGGCTAGGACGGTGGTGGTGGTGCTGATTCAGGGTCGCGTATTGTTTGGCTGGCGTGCCTCTCCTCCCTGCGGTGATGTTGGCTGATTGGTCAGGTTATGGAAGCACTCGGAGAAAATTAGCTCACCACGTGGACTATTTTGGCTGTTGACACCCGGCCCCTTGCCCTAGAACTGTAATTTGGTAAGCTCCTAAATCCCTAATGAAATGACTGTACATAATACACTTACTTGGTTGCATGTTGATTTATTGATACTGAAGTACAAACACTTTGTGATAGACTTGCAATACGCACACACGTGGTCACAGCACTGTTATAGTTATGTTGCTTAAACTGTTGAACTTACACGGCACGTAGGCCTAAAAAATACATTAGCGCAATACACAGGTGGTTGCTTAGCTGTGGGCTAGTTGACTAAAAAAATTCCAGAGTCGGCCGGTACCGAGACAGTGATCTTCTGGCCCGAACATGCAGGCGTGGAGATAAAGTTGAAAGATATTTGTGTTAAGCGCACGAATCAAAAACATGGGTAAACGGAGAGGATAAATATAAGCGTTGAATAAAAATATACGTGAACAGAAACATGAATATCAATGACTTGGAGAAGTTGAATTCATCTCCGGGACGTACATTCTACCACATGGCCTGTCGATGATGAACTGGGATGAGACAATGGCCGCGGGTGCGTGTCAAGATGTTATTTGGCCCGTTATTCAATGTGAAATGAAGGTGAGGTGATGCATATGAAAACCCTTTATGTGGATGAGTGTTAAATAATTATTGATAGTAATTAGAACATACTTATACTTTTTCTAAACACTTGTGTAGAATAATAAACATATTTATATTAAAACACTATTAAACATATTTATGTGACCATGTGACTTAACATTAACATAATGCTCTTTCTTATACTATAGCGTGACCATTGCCGTTATTGATTACATAACAGAGTTCTTTAATTATTTTTGGATTGCTGAAAAAATACATGCTTGAGTCTTTGCATGTCTGTGGTGGTTATGTTGGTGTTGGGTTAGTGGTGTGACGTCACGTGTGTGGCGGTAATTTGAAAACCGGTGTGACACCCTGGTTTGTTTACGTTGAACAGTCTAACACTGCCCTTGAACTACACTGAATTTAAACATTACACTTGAAGACTAACACTGTGGGAGTTGCACTGAAACACTTGAAACTAAGCACTGTTGTGACTTGAGGTGAGGTGGGTTTAGGTTGACACACAACAGAGAGAAATGGCTTAGGAGAGGGCCGGTAGCTGAAGTCAAGTTGGCCATCTGGGGGTGGCGTCGGCATCGGTTGCTGGCTCCGCAGGACGAGGGGAGTTGACGGCAGTGATGACTACCGGTCCCTCCTCTACTGACCTGGCTAGAGTGAAGCACTGGGGTGCCCACCGTCTCTGCCTCAGGCATCGTGGCGCCTCCTCTGGTGGCTCCTCCGTGTGCACAGTGAATGTCTCGTCGGCCAAGGCCATAAATGGGACCCAAACCTCTTATCACCTCTGATGCTGGTGTGGTGGGCTCGTCATCTGGGTCCATGATGATTGGCTCGGGGGTGGCATCTGGGGGCGGCGTTCCGACCCTCAAGGCTGGAGTTGGTGGAAACAGAGCGGCCAGCTGAAGTGGGGTGTCCACGTCACCTGCTGGGGTGGCTCCTTCCATCCATTCCTCTGGTGTCTGTGGGTGGCACCTAGGCATCTCGACGCTCGGGTGGCGGCATCTCCTCACCTTCCCCGGTGGCAGGGGTGATATGTGAAACCTGAAAGATTGTCTTGATGCACCTTGCGTAATTTGCCCTCACCATCCTTCATGAAACAGGAGTTTGTTCCCAGTTGATTTTTCACTGTACATGGGCTCACCCAACGGGGCGCGAATCCGGCACAATAGTTCTTCCAACCTGATGATAAAGGATGGTTGCGCTTATACACTGCTTGGTGAACTTGTAGTGGTGATGGCAGTTTTTTGGTGATGGGTGTGATATGTTGAACATATGCTGCCTGGCGGCGGCAATGTTGACGTTGCGACGCTCGGCCCAGGGGGCTGCGTCAAAACTGAGTTCTGCACTTGGTTCACCTGGTAATGGTAAGTTACATCCTTGCACTAAATTTGCCAGTGTTAGGCCAGTGGCTGCATTAACTCTGCAACTTAAACAAAGCAACGCATCAGTGACGTGATTGTCCCATTGTTCGTAGTTGCGACCTACACATAGTCTTAGTTGTACCTTCAGTTCCCTTTGCGTCTTTCGGTTGGATTGGCACAGGGGTGATGCATGGAGTTGTAATGATGATAGGTGCTTAGTGATTGACACCATTTACACCGTTTACTTCCGGTGAACTGAGTTCTGTTATCAGACAATGACCTTGGGAAAACCCCAGCGTGGAATAAACTCTTTTGACAAAATATTTCTTATGGTGCTTCTACTGATGTTGCTTAATGGGTAGGCTTCCTCCCATCTTGAAAACATGTCGTTGACAACAAGTAAGAACCGTTTGCCCCTAGGCATGCATGAGTATGGGCCCATTAAATCAAGAGCTATACTTTAAAACGGTTCACTTAGTTGATGGGGAATTTGTTGTTGGGTACCGTCACTAAGAGACACTTTTTTGAGTTAACTTTCTTGACATGCACGAATATACTCTCTTACATCTACGGTAAGGCCTGGCCAATGGTAATGGTCTGCAATTTTGTGATGGGTTTGGTCGACACCTGTGTGTCCTGCATGTTTGTGACTATGCTCAAAACATAACACTCTTTCCCATGCTTCTGGGGGCACATTGGTTCTCCACAGTGAGTTGGTGTTCATTGAGCATGCTTGCAGAGTACCCTCTACCACTCGTACTCTGTTTACAAACCCTGCGCACATTTCTTGACTAGTTGCCTTGCAGTTGGAGATATTTTTTGCGCTTCTAGCACACACTTGCTTATGTCCTGCCAGGTGTTCATGCCTGGGATGTGCATGATGGTTTTTAAGGTTGCGTGACTGGTTGGTTCTGGGGTTTGCTTACATTTGACACTGGTGATAAACAGTCTACATCGTAGTCCTCATTCACGACATTGTCTGGGTTTGGGTCTCGTGACAGGTAGTCTGGGAGTTAGTTTGATTCTCCTGGTGCATGTTCAACAACAAAGTCATAAGATTGTAAGAGTAGAGCCCAACTGATTAGTTTGCCGCGACGTCCCTGCATGGCGTCCAGCCACGTCAGGCAATTGTCGGTGCGGAGGGTGAACTGGCAGCCTTCCCAGGTGGGGACGGTAGCATCACAATGCCCAGACGACAGCAAGGCATTCCTGCTCGTTGCTGTGGTATCTCCTTTCCGCCTCGCCGAACTTTGCACTGCCGCAGTTGATCACGAGGTGTGATCCGTCGTCAGCCAACTGGTAGAGCACTACATGTACGCCTTCGGCACTGGCGTCCGTCTGAACGTAGTGTCTGCGATTTGGGTCGATTCTGGCAAGCGTGTGACACTTGGTGAATTGTGTTTTGAGGTTGTCAAATGCTGTTTGCGCACGCACTCCACTTGTACTTGCGTTGTGTTGACAACAGGTTTGTGAGTTTTGCTGTGATGGTTGCGAAGTGAGGGATGTAGCTTCTGAGCCAGTTGACGAGTCCGATAAACCTCTGCATTTGTTTACGTGTTGCGGGAAAAACACTGTCAGCCACTTTTTGGAGTTGCCCTGGATGTGCAGAGTTGCCTTCCTCGCGCACCATGTGACCTAGGAAGTCGACAGTCTTGGCACCAATGCGGCACTTACTTGGGGCGACCACGAGGTGATGCACAGCGAGTCGTTCCAGCACTAAGGCGAGGTGTCGCAGATGCTCCTCCCACGTCCTTGACCACACGATGTCGTCATCCAGGAAGGTAGTGACAAACTCGCCGATGCAGCCTTCGAGTACCCGGGTCAACTTTTGTTGGAATGTTGCGGGGGCACATTTGGGACACAAAGGCATCGCTCGGAATTGAAAACCGAGTCCATCTGAAGTGGTGAAGACAGTTTTTTCTATGTCCTCTGGGCTGATAGGCACCTGCCAATACCCAGACTTCAGATCTAGGACGGAGAAGATGCGGGCATCCCCTAGGCCGGCTAGTGCCTCGTCTACGCTGAGTTGTGGTGGTGGTGCACTCTGGGTAACGTTGTTCATAGGCCTGAAGCCCATGCAGAACGTCACTGTCCCATCTTTCTTCGGTATCAGGACTATGCTGGCGTTTTAGCGGCTGTCTGATGGCTCGATGATGCCCTCTCGCAGCATCTCCTCTACCTGCTCTCGGATGACTCTTTGTTCGTGCAGGCCATAGCCAAGTGGTTTGGTGTAGACTGGGTCTGGTGCTGGCGTTGGTATTGGGTGTTCTGCTGCTGTGGTGGTGTGCAGTAGGTCCGAAAATGTGAAAACATCCGCCCTCTCGTTCAAGATGTTTTGGACAGCTTGGCGGTAATTTTCGGGTACCTCATTGTTGATGTCGCCCAAGTTGGTTTACTTTGGTCGGTGCTGGTGGTTGGTCAATGCATACCCCGGTTTTTCTCTCCCCTGTGCCCACGTGGATGCGGCGGGCGGCAACTTCGATGGCGGCCTCCTATTGTTGTAGCCACAGCTGGCCCAGAACCACCGGGTCTCGCAATCCATCGACCTCCAGGGCTTCTGTGTGGAAATTTGGTCCCGGATGGTGATGGCGAGGTCTGTGGTACCCAGAGTGGTGCCTTTCCCATTGTGTGTGGCTAGTTGTAGCATTCCCGTCTGCTGGTTCACTCGTTCTTCGTCGACGAGGCTGGGGTTGACGAACATGTGTTTCGCCGCGGTGTCTACGACAGTTGATGTTGGATGGTGGTTGACTTCCTCGGAGATTCGCAGTAGCTTGCCCGCCATGGCCGTTACCTTCCCCAGGATCGGGACTGAAGTTGTCATGTCCAGGTGCTGTGGGTTGTTGACCACGGGGAGGTCGATGTCCGGTAGATCTCCCCCCTACTCAGCGTTTCCCAACGGCCGACGTTGGCCTCGTACTGGGCAGTCGCTGTGCCAGTGGAATGTTGGTACTGGGCACGTGTGAAATTGTGCTCGTTGATGGTTGTTGACTTTGGTTGATGAGGTGAGGGTACCTCTTACGCATGTAGGTGTGACGTAGACGGCGTCGACCGGGGTGCATTTGGTGGTGATGGAGATTGGTTGTCAGCCCTGTTATGGCGTTCTGGTAGCTTGGAGGTAGCTGTACTGTTGTTGTTTTGACTGCATGTTGTTTTGGTCATGTTGTTGATAACCTTCTTGGCCATGACAGCTCTCCTGACATATCCCTCCACACTTTCACCCATCACTAGTGACATTAATGGTTGAAGTTATTGTCATAAGCGTGGAGTAATACTGGTAAGTGCACCTACTGGCGGGACTCCTGGATAAATGCGTCTGAACAGCTGTATTTTGCATGCAATGAATTTCTCGGTGTCGTCCAGGTGTCTCTATCGCTCACCAAAGAATTGGGCTTGGCAGTCGACAATGGCGTCTGCAGTAATGAATTTATGCCGTAGTGTGGTCACGAATTCTGTCCATGGCATATCACAATGTCCCCAGATCGTCCATCAGTCTCTTGCCCTTTCGTGCAAACTCCCACACACACGCTCGACCCACTCCTCGAGTGGCAAACCATAGTGATGGAACCGCTGTTCACACTGTTGTACAAAAAGTTCAAAATCCTCAAAAGTGTGTCCTTAGTACTCTGGTACCAAGATCTTCTGGCTATAGGTGGGGTAGCGTGGCGAAAACGAGACTGTGATCGCGGGTGATGTGTGGGGTGATGGTGGTTAATGTTCCTGAAACATGTGCACTGAGTGATTGTTTGAGTTCAAGCCCAGGCCCCATTCTTGGTACGGTGCATCACGTCGCGATGTCGCTGCACGCATGGGTGTCGTGTACGGCCCGAACACGTGTCCCAATGGCGGTAACGTGACCTAAGTCCCTTTGATTGACACATTTCTGGTAAGCAAACATCCTGTCTGCAAAAGTCACAAGTTCTTTAGCGTTAACACACCTACGATGATGTCTGGTGTGACACATGGGACACGTGGCCTACTCCTTCCCTAGCCTGTCACAGATTGGTGAGTCACACATAGAGTTTACGTTTGCACACAGGTCTATTAATGCTTCGGTTTTTACTCTTGAATTTACCTGTCTCTGTGGTGTACACTGGCAACACTGCCAAGGCATTTCGTCACACATGAGGTCCATAACGTACGGTACTTGCACTTGATACACTGCATGTTGATCAGCATGCAAAACATACCTTGGTTCGCTTTGTGTTAAGCACGTGGTTGCTGTTGGTGGCGGCCGGCTTCCTTGAGCAATGCTGCCTAGAGGGGTGGTTAGTGAGGCTGCGTGGTTGCTGACGTCACTGGAGGTGGACACAAGATGGCAGCGGCCGGAAACAATCACCCAAATGGTGATGCGCTGCCTTCTCGGTGCTTGTTGACCCATGTTGACTTAATTTTTTATGTGAAACTCACGCCAAAGCGTTGGGCGCTATATGCCACTGCGCCTGGAGGTCGTAAATGGTTGGTTTGGTGAACAGTGAAGTGGAATTAAATGATTGCAGTGCTGTGGTTGTGGTTATGTTGCTTTCTGGGCGCCAACTAGCATTCTGCCCGGCTAGGACGGTGGTGGTGATTCAGGGTCACGTATTATTTGGCTGGCGTGCCTCTCCTCCCTGCGGTGATGTTGGCTGGTTGGTCAGGTTCTGGGATCACTCGGAGAAAACTAGATCTCTCACCACGTGGACTATTCGGGCTGTCCACACACAGCCCCTTGCCTTGGACCGTAATTTGGTCAGCTCTTAAATCCTTAATGAAATGACTGTACATAATAAACTTACTTGGTTGCATGTTGATTTATTGATACTGAAGTACAAACACTTTGTGATAGACTTGCAATACACACACGTGGTCATGGCACTCTTATAGTTGCGTTGCTTAAACGGTTGAACTTATGCAGCGCGTAGGCCTAAAAATTACATTAGCGCAATACACAGGTTGTTGCTAGCTGTGGGCTAGTTGACTAAAAAACTTCCGGAGTCGGCCAGTACCGAGACAGTGATCTCCCAGCCCGAACATGCACGCGTGGAAATAAAGTTAAAGGATATTGGCGTTAAGCCCACGAATCATAAACACAGGTAAACGAAGAGGATAAAAATGTGTTGAATGAAAATATACGTGAAAAGAACTATGAATATCAATGACTTGCAGAAGTTGAATTCATCTCCGGGACGTACATTCTACCACGTGGCCTATCGATGATGAACTGGGATGAGACAATGGCCGCGGGTGCGTGCCAAGAAGTTATTTGGCCCGTTATTCGATGTGAAATGAAGGTGAGGTGATACACATGAAAACCCTTTGCGTGGATGAGTGTTAAATAATTATTGATACTGATTAGAACATACGTATACTTTTAACACATGTGTAGGACAAATAAACACTTTTAAAGTAGATCACTCTTAAACATAATTACGTGACCATTGTCGTTATTGATTACATAACAGCATTCTTTAATTAATTTTTAATTGCTTAAAAAATACATGCTTGAGTCATTGCATGTCTGTGGTGGTTATGTTGGTGCTGGGTGAGTGGTGTGATATCACGTGCGTGGCGGTAATTTGAAAGCCAGTGTGATGCCCTGGTTTGTTTACTTTGAACAGCCTAACATTGCCCTTGAACTACACTGAATTTAAACATTACACTTGAAGACTAACACTGTGGGAATTGCACTGGACACTTGAAACTAAGCACTGTGGTGACTTGAGGTGAGGTAGGTGGAGGGTGACTCACAACAGAGAGAAATGGCTTAGGAGAGGGCTGGTAACTAACGTCAAGTCGGCCTTACTTCCCAGACCACGGGGCTGGGACGACGACAACGATATGTAACAAATACAGAAACACTCTGAAAAAAGGTACTTTCCAGAGGGCGATGAAGAAGCATAACATAGCACTACATAGTAGAAAAAAAAGCTAAGTGCATTGTTGTATAATAAAAGAAACTGTCTTGAAGACTATATGATGATACTACATAGTAAAATTAAGAAAAATAAACAGTTGGGATATTAATGTCCCTACATGTGCCGGAAAGGCACTAACACCACAACACATTGTGTCAACTCCACTGCTGATAAATGAGTACCCAGAAAAACAGAGGAGGAGAGGTAACAGAGTACAAACAAAGATGCAATGCAGTAAATGTTAAAAACTTCCTGCAAGGTATAGAGTGGATACCCAGAAAAGTGTTGAAACATTAATACAAGTGTTGCATGTGAACAACAGACCTATGTAGAGAAGACAAAATCATGCGCTAATCAAGGGGTGTATGTGCACTGACAAACTGCAGATGTGCGTACTGCAGCAAGGAACAGACGTAAGAAAGATAAAGCTCGGCTAAGGAATGCAAAGTGTAGCAGCATACATCCATCTGACTTATAAAGGAATAATCACCAAGACACATCCCATAACAAAGCATTGTAGTCATAGCTTTAAAATATTCCTTACATTTCTAATTTTATGATTTTTTGAAGTTTAATACATAAACTTATTAATTATGTCACTTAAAATATTATGTTTTCTGCCAGCTGTATATTCAGTGATTATATGTTTAAAAACTGCCAAAATAATATCATTTTGCATTCTAGAACTTAAAAATTCCTAGCAGAGGGCCCCTGGACTCTCTGCTTGTAGCTATTTCCCAGGTAGCAGAATAATTATGTTTTGATCCTCCCATCCTCCTTTCCATTTTCAGAAAAAAAAATAACTTTAGACCTGCCACATTCCTACCAATTCAAATATGTTACAGCACTACTGTGTAATGTGCAGAATGACTGCTCTTGCAGCATAAAGATCTTTTATTACAGCATTAGTATTTGTAAAGTTCACGTCTACACTATACAGAAAAATTACAAACTTCTCCAGCAGTCATATTACTCCAGGTAGGCTACTGCAAGAGTCTTGAAATGTCAGTGAAACCAGGATGAGTAACTTCCTTACTAGGTTTCCAATTTTAGCCAGCAGATCATTTATGTCTTATACTGTAAGCAGATACATCTTCACAGGCAGTGAAGGCATGAAAACTGCATAGAAAAACAGCATGTTCTTTTAACTAGTCAGCTATTTTATGATTAGGTTGGCACCATCAATTTCTGCCAATGCCAAACACCCAGAGCTGATTTAATCCAGTTGTCTTTAACTTGTTTAAGAAAGATGTTGCCAATAACATTACATCTGTATATTTAGTGATGAAAAAGTAAATTGTTAATGTCATTACAGGTTATCGTCATGGATGTGCAGGATCATTCTACCATAAGCTTCATAAATTTTTCACCTGTTTCTCTATGGATGTCTGTACAATCACTCTTAGATAAATTTAACTGCTGTATCATTAATTACAACATGAATGTGATCTGAACTTTGTAGAAACAGTTTCAAAAGAATACCACCTAGTCCCTCCTCGTTTTTGTATGTATGCTATGTATGCTTTTGTACATTGATACAGTGGAAAGGGCAACTTATGTTTTTTTCTGTTTCTTTCAATGTCACTTTGAGAAATGTATTTGTAATAGTTGAATAAAATAAACTAACTTACTGTCAGTTCTGTTTGGGTGGCTCTACACTTTACTGCAATTGGAGACCTTTATAGAATCAGTTGTGTCTGGCCTGAAGTGATACTGAACTAAGTCTTCTTGACAGTGTTCTTCAAGGGAACCCAATAAAAGTTACTACTGATTAAGAAATGTTATTCCTTAGATTTTTAAGAATGTTAGAATCTTCAACAGTCTCAATCTATGCATAGTTTGCTACATTTGTTGTGTCATTCACATTTTAGATGTTATTTTTTGTCACATTTTATTGACATCAGCTGTGGGAAATATGCTTTACCAGTTTTCCTTAAGATTTGGGCAGATGGCTACAAGCCTTTCACTTATGCAAAGTAGCTCATTATGTCTCTTGTTATACACACAGGTAATGACACATATTTTAAAAACATAATCAGCATCCGCAGTGTCGGTAACTTACATTGCACGTATAAGGAGCTATGCATATAAAATTCTTTCACACATTGCTCTGCTGTGTCACTGTTGTTCCATTATTGTATTGTATTTGTTTAATAAAACATTAGTGGTATTTAATTTTTTGCAAAACACTGTCTCAGTGGTCTAATGCTGCCAATGTGTTTCAGATTTGGCAGTGTTTCTAATTTCATTAAATCGTCATCAAATGTCATCACTTCATGTACATGTGCGATTCCACTGATTTCGATACATACAGTGAACCCTCGATAACTCGGACCTCGATGTCCCGGACTTCAGATAACTCGGACAGAATTTCAAAAAACAAAATTAATTTTAATTAAATTATTTTTTGGTCAAAAATCATTAGAAAATTGTGTCTGCCTCATTTAAATCCATCACGTTTTATTTAAAAAAAGTATTAAGCTTTAAAAGCAGTTGTTCATCACTACGTAGTCTTTAATAATCCCACCGTAAAATATCTGGCTAGTTCCGTGTGGTTAAATGTTGCTGGCGAGGCGCGCGAGTGGAATTGCAACTCAGCAGTCAGACCTCCCTTCTTTATCTCTCCTCCCACTTCGCCGCGCGGGCCACACACGCACGTGCGTCTTAAATAAACATTTCAGTATGATGCTGGTGAATTGGACGGTAACTACAAGTCACAATGGCACCTAAAGGGGAATTTATTTTATTCTGGTATGTGCGATAAATTCAAGATCGCAAAACAATTTGTTCCGGACATCTAATAAAAAAAATTAAAAGCCATTGGTTTGCATTGCAATGTAGGCAAGGTGGTGAGAGGGTTTTACGGCCCTTTAATGACATCTTACAAGCCGATGAGGGTGATGTGAGGTGAAAGAACAACACAACATCCATGTCCGAGCAAGGATTCGAACCCAGGGCCTCTCGCATCGTAAACTGGCGTCTAACCCACTACGCTAGAGGCCGGCACGATATCGAAAAAAAACAGGGCTTAATAAATTATAACAAAAGGGGAGGAGGCAGAAAGAGGCTTTTGCCCCGGGCCGCTTTTGAAAAAGTTAAATGGTTAAAATGAATGGGCTTTTATTGAGTTCCCGTTAATGTTGAGGTATCTGTGAAATTTATTTTAAGTGTAAAGTGTGTGTAAAGACGTCACTGATCTATGACGATGCAGCCAAGGTAAGATAGTATGGAGGGAGGCCTACAAGCGCATATTATCACTTCAACCACGGCCGTGACATCAACTACGGTAAACAAAAAAAAAAAAGGACGAAAGGTAGACTGAGATTTACGTTGCTTCTGCCTCGCATTCTAACAAAGAGGCCCTGGAAAAAAAAACAATTTCTCGTAGGAAACTAGCAGCTGGCTGCAGACACTGTAACATGCTGATGTAGAGCAATTTTTCACGTAAACATCTCGTGAGTTGCGTGTGGTCACGTGCGGTGTTTTTATTACTGTTGAGACTGTACCTGTTGACCTTGACTACTTCCGCTCGCTCTCTACCACCCTGGCTTATCACACACACACACACGCGCACGCACAGACTGTCGCCAGCCAGACGAGAGAAGGGGGTGAGAACTTTTATTATGTGGTCGAAGTGTGCCTTGGTGCCAGCTTCTAGCACAGATAAAAAAAGATCAGCCAGAAGTAGCATAAAAAATAAATAAAAAAGAATCTGCCGGCCCAGGTTGTTTGACATTCTTTCTTTTATAGTTCTCCCGTTACAGCGATAATTTCCCCACTACCCCCTCCTGTAAACTGATACGTACACAGCAGTATATATTGCCGCTTCTTTTGCTTGTAGAAATGATAGCGTACTGGTTTCCTCACGTTTCTTGTGATTAATGACTGATTACCCCTCCTCCCCGGACG